>JAODUH010033648.1:0-22015 GCA_027564835.1 Typhlichthys subterraneus
GCGTAACCAGCCTTTTTGGTGTGTGGCGCTGGCGACGGGGGAAAAGGAGTGTGACGTCCTGGGTTGCGGCAACAGGCGCCGAAACCATGGACGTCACAATATTACTCCTATCTGAATTAAAATAAAACAATAAAATAATCTAACAACTGTGTAAATGCACTATTCATCAATATTTGTATTCTTGAAATATGTTTGAACTAAATAGTATCAAATTAAATAAGATGGAACTTTTAATTCTGGTAATGTTTAATTACACATTAACAGAATTATATTTTATATATTGTAAGCTACAGCATTCTCCATATTTTTTCAGGGAAAAGTTATCTTAACTTAAATTGTACTTTTTGTGTTTTTACGTTGGTCCGTACATAAATACATTAATACTAGTATATAAACCATGACAATCGATTTATAAGCTGCTCTGATGAGCCAATCATAAAGGAGCAATGCTTTGCCCTTCCACAGCTCTCAGAAGATGACACCCAGGTTGAACCTACATGCATGTTCACCTGTCTCATCCAATACACTTCCAGACAGAGCAACTGTGCACGTACACAGCAGATAAAAAACATTCATATACTACGCCTGCAATTCCTCGACTAGATTTACGTCAATGACATTTTACTGTATTTAGTAGTCAAGGGTCACAACGTGATTATGGGTGAGCAGGACACAGCACAGCTGATGTTTTCCTATTCAAAGCTTCAAGCTTCAAAATGCTGACAGACACTGCAGAATATCTGTTTACTGCATTGATCTCAATGAATGGGTCGTTATCAAGCTTCTGCAGAGATTGATAATGACCCATTCGTTAGAATCAGGTGTGTTGGAGCAGGGAGACATCTAAAACATTTAGGACAGTGGCCCACCAGGACCTGAGTTTAAGACCCCTGGTTTACGAAGGAAAATGGATTGGTAAAGCCTTTCAGAAATGCACTTTGTTCGATTAATTTGCACTTTAGTGCTCCCCCACTCATGAGCCTCATGTGCTTCAGGCCTTGCTAAAGGCAAATGACGTGCTGTATGCAGTGTTTCTATGGCAATGACGAATAAGAGCACATGGCACCAAGCTATTCAGAACAGGGTTTACTCCTACATAGACTATCTGTCTGCCAGACTCTGGAGACTGCTGTGGATATCTGTGTGGAGATGAGAGGGGGAGGGGCAGGAGGAAGATAATGGGGGAAGAGGGGGGGGGTGATGGAGTGTGGGAGCAGTGGAGTTTTGAGAAACGAGGAGATTAGGGAGGAGGAGCGCATGGGAGAGAGAATGTTCACTCTCTCAAGAGAGTCAGAACATTCTTATAGTTGGCATCTCTTCTCCCTCCCTGCTCAGGTAGAAGTGATTGTTATTTTTCCCTGAGAAGTTTTTTTGTTTCTAGAAGTCTCTGTCTCAATTAGCTGAGGACTCATCTGGGCTTTTTTTTTTCTGGTACACAAGATTGCACACCCACATTCACACACACGCATGCAAAGGCACGCGCGCACACACACACACACACGCACGATAAGTCAATATATCTCCACCGACCTGACAAATCACAACGCCATTTTACATTTTACATTAGTTTAGGACTATTGCTATCAATTATGGTGTTGGCAATAAAACAGCCTGCTGCCAGTTATAAATAAACGTGATATATCTCATATCTCAGCTTTCTGAAATCAATCAATACACTCTCTCCACCTCTCTCTGTCAGCATTTCAATCATATACATTATTGACTCAAGTATCTGTCCCATTGTAACCATATATCTGTCTTTTCTCCATCCTTCTAACCCCCCCCCCCCTCTCTCTCTCCCCACCCTCCCTATATATCTCATTTTAGTGTTCGTACAGCACTCCAACCATGTTGGTTGATTATGATGGAGACCTGCATGACTGCTGGCTCTCATTATGGGGTGATATTATGATCCACAACCATAGACAGGACACATTCACCATCACCATGCCAGCTGCTGGAGGAGGAAGAGGGAAGGAGATACACAAATCAAGCCTGGAGAGACCAGGAGTACAGTAAAGAACTAGGGTCAGAGACCAGACTGCAGCACAACCACCTGTTTGTGTGTGTGTGTGTGTGTGTGTGTGTGCGTGTGCGTGTGTGTGTGTGTGTTTGTGTGTGTGTGTGTGTGCGCATATGTGTTTGTGTGTGCGTGCGTGTGTGTTTGTGTGTGTGTGCGTGTGCGTGCATGCGTGTGTGAGAGACATGGTGAAAAGCTAGTCAGAAGATATAGCTATTTTCAGCATTGAAGATGTGAGACTGTGACAGCTTTTTCCTTTGGTCTCTATCATGCATTTTACATCAACTCAGAGAGAGAGAGAGAGAGAGAGAGAGACAGAGAGAGAGCGAGAGAAAAAAAATATATAAATAAAAAAATACACATTTTAAAAGGACAAAGGGCCTCCCATTGGAAACACTGCAAGCAAGGTCAAAGTAAATGAAAATTACAGCAGCTATAGCAATACATACTGTATAGAGTTTATATAAATCAACTGCCCTGGTGATGGAGCCAGCAGCCTTTAATTGTAAAATTATATGAATCACGTTTATGATAAATGGAAAGCTTTTAATTGAGTACAGGCTGCCTTCATTGACCCCCTGGATAAGTCTAGAATGCTGTTATTACAACAAATTGCAATGTCCTTTAGTCCTATTGACCATTACAAAGTGATAGACTGTCTTTAACTTGACTTTACCGGTGCTTCTCCAATGCTGAGCCACTGTTTCCATGGTAACTACAGCCGATAAAGTTTTTGTTTGTTGTCTTTCCATTTTCATCATGTCTGTGTGTGTGTTTGTGGTTCTTTGTGCAAACCTCTACATTCCATTCTGCGTATCTTACAAATGTTTTATTTATCAGAGAAGATATAAATGAACATTAGCCAATTCATAATTTATAACAGGGAGTTACTGGTGGTAGCTGAGAGGAATGCTGAATGATGGTATAGTCCATGGAATTTAAGGCTTCCCCTCACAACATTTGCTATGGGTTTCATTGAAATATAAGACATCGATATATCCAATTGTAAAATATGCATGTGAAGAAAATATTTGGTGTAATAGGTTAAAACAAAGTGAAAATAATAAAGTAATATATTCCCAAGTGAAAATAATAAAGTAATATATTCCATAATGAAAAGATTAATAATACTGAATATATTATCTAATTCCAGGGTCCTGACATAATTATGCACAAGTAGTATTCATTATTATTCATATTAATCATTACTCAAAATTATGCTCATAAGGTTTGTATGTTTACGTATACTTTATCAATATCTGATTACTTTTCAATATTTGGTTTATGTTATTGTATTATATTGTGTTGTAGTATGTATTGACCAGTTCTACTCTGAGGATCAAAAGTATTATTTTTCTTGCTGGCAATTTTGTCTAGAAGCTTCTCCTGTAATATTTGCGTTCTCTTGCTTTGAATGAGTGTCAACCAGTTTATATTGATTTAGTATTTCAACACACTATCTTACTGGCTGGCAGGCTGTAAACACAAAAAGCCCAAATCAGAGTGACAGCTTGAGGGTTTGTGTGATTGTTCATGACAAATAGTGCAAAAGGATTTGTGAAAAATATAAGTACTGTTTTGTGTGTCAGCCAAAACAAAGAATTAAAATGCTAATTACACATTCAATCTCTGAAATACATTATTATAGGCTAATTTAAACCTCAGTTAATGGATACTGTCACCACTTCAAACACAAATAGAAACAAAGACACCTGTCTGTGAGAAACTCTCTCCAATGATAAAACACATCTGTGTTTATCTGTTGCGTGTATGTGTGTAATAGCGTTAGATAGGTTACTTTAAAAATATATTCAGTTACTAGTTACCAAACTGAAATTATAACAAGTAATGTAATTTTTGGATTACCTAAATTTAATAACATAATATGATTACTTTCCATAACTTTTAGATTACTTCACACCTCAAAATGATTTGAAATGGCATCCAAAGCAATATTGTGTTGGCCGCCAAATATTTATATTTTTGTGACTGTTTAAATTGCTCAGCTCAGATCATATTAAAGTAGGACTTCATTTCAATTAGTCATTTACATTATTGAAAGGTTAATAAGAGAACAGGTGATTGTTTTATGTATTTTTCTTCTGCAAACTTCCTTTTTAAATTTGAAAGTAATCCTAGAAGTAATAATCTGTTTTAAGAAATACCTGTAATCTGAATCCACTATTTCTGGTAACTGTAATGGATTACAGTTACTATTTTGTTGTAACCCTGGTAAGAACACTAATGGATGGAGGGGTTTATATCTACTGTTCTAGGGACAACACTGTACTTGTGTCACATGTAGCCTACACATTAATTGTAACATAAATGATATGTGTGTGTGTGAGATATATAGGCCTATAGGCGCCTACATCCAGCCACATTATTAGCCTACTCTTACCTCTTTCCTGAATTTTTTTTTTACTTCGCTAAGTTCACTAACTGTTAGGCTATGAATCAAAATATATCTTACAGGATGCTTATCGACCCTAGAAGACATGCAGAGAGACGGTGATAAAACGAGATTGAGGGACCTTTATATTCGCTATTATGCGCGTCCCCGCGACTGTTCCGTTGTAGAGGTCTTGCAGTCCCTCCCTCCCTCTTCTCGGCCCTGGGGCGCGTGTCCGCGGCACAGTGTGTCCGCCAGGGGGCAGCTTTGTCTTGGTCTGAGGCTGCGCCATTCCAGCTGCATTACAGAGAGAAAAATACCACCAGATGGCAGTTTAGGATTGCTGCTCTTCTCCAAGGTGCGGTTCCGTTCGCACGGCCAATTTTCAATACAAAAATACAGACTATTTACACTAATATCGATTTATAAATTCGGAAGGTGATGATTGAGTCAGCGATGGTCGTTAAAGGTGAGTGGTCTGCGTTTTGGTCATGTTTTGTGCAGTGGAAAGGGAGACAGAGCACAGATTAAAGATGGTGGCCACAGACATGGAAGGCTGGTGAGTTGGGGGATGGGCACGGCAGCTAACGGAGGTGAATGTGCTTTCTCTCTTCCTCAGTTACATTATAGCTGAGCCATTAGCTTGCCAGTTAGCTGGAATATTTTCGGCGAGACATCTTGCTAGAAGGCAAGTGAATGCTGCAGCGCTGCCCTCAGTGTCTCTATATCCACCAGGCGCCCGTGTTTGGCTTGTCAACAAATAAAGAGCCATGCGGTGTGACGTGTTTTTGTGCTGTTTGCAAGGCACTGAAGTGCACAATTCAGAGCATCACCTATCATTTACAGATCCCTGTTATGATTGTGCACTATTGCCGTGCGTGCGCCTTTAGTTGTCGCGAACGCAAACGCTCCATGTCACGTTGACGTGGACTCTTTTGTCACTAATCACCCAGTTTTTAAACGTTGCATATTCGGTACATTACCTTGTGCCTGTCTTTTTCTGGGTTGTTACTTTGTATACACAAATCCCGCCTTTTAGTGTTATAAGTTTGCAAAGTAGAAATGACACTCGGTCCCAGTGGTAAACATATTTCTCCCATTGTGACTGGCCGCATGATAGCGAATCAACTTTTGCATGTAGCAGGCTATAGCATTATTATGGCGTTTCCTTCCCTTCCCGCCCCCTTCTGTGCGGGAAGCAGGAAACATTGAGCGGGGAAACGTGAGTCAATGTAGGGGGATGGGCTCCTAACACAACCCCAGGTGAATGTTGAAATACTGTAGGTTGCTTAATGTCAAGTTACACTCCTCTCACATGCACACTTGTATTGCATAACATATTTGTTTGTTTACTATCTTAACCATGTGATTTCCTACTAGCATGCCCTTTTCTATGTGTGGCCTCCTCAAGCTCTACCTGTGTGATGATCTCTTTAAGATGATTGAGATAGTGACTTAACTCAATACAGACACATTATTTTATAGGAGTTTTACTTTATTGAGCTGTTCATCTGTCCACCTGGCCCCATCTCTATGGTGGGTTTACTAAAAGATCTTTCAATTTTGTGACATTTGACAGTTTGTGTGAAAATGTGGGTAGATATTGCATCAGTTGTCTTTCATTTCCATACTAAGCTGTTATCAAAATCAAAGCCAGTGTGTTACTGTGTAAACATTTAGATTATGGCTAAAAGGCCCTGACTAAAAATAGGAAGTGATTTATTGCTGTGTTCCTTGTGGCTTAATATGATCAGATATCTGACCTTTGTTCCCATTTACTACCTCATATAGTATTTGTAAAACCTCATTCAGCTTAGTCGAATTTAGGTTGTGAAGTTATGTGCATGGTGTGAATGCACAGCACTGGTTAAGTCGGTCTGGGTTCACTACTTACTGTCCTTCTTGGTGACCTTCTTGCATGCAACTGCACTAATGTTCTAATAAACATTCTATTAATCCAAACAGTATTTATTAGCTTGTTTCTACATTGTTATCAATATTTTTTAAGAAGACCAAATACTTTTTGGTCTTCTGCACCAGTGGCTCTCAAAGTGGAGCTCGGGACCTCCCGGGGGATCGCGAGACACAGGAGGGGGTCATGAGATTCTTAAAAAAAAAAAATAAATTACATATTAATGTGAATAAATAGCATATTTTTGCCATAATTGTAATTAATTGTACAGTTTACATTGCATTGATGAACGGTATTCTGCTACTAGTCTTAAAATACTATAAATAAAATAATAAGATGGCTGTTATTCTTCTACTACCTTTGGGGATAGTGGGGGTTGCAAGCTGAAAAGTTTGGGAACTCCTGTTCTACACAAGAGAACAGCTGCACATTTTGCTGTGGCCTGTAGTGTAAAGGGTTTTTCACACGGGAAGCGGCATCCCGCTCTCCATCCCGCACCCCTCTCATGTGAAAGGCAAATCTACTGCCCAGAGTCGCGAAAGCGTTTTGAGGTATCCATGAGAACAGAACAGTAAACAAACCACGTATATGAACCAAAATAGATATTTATCAACAGTCTCCAAATAAACCTTGCCTATTTTAAATTAAGACAAAATGTGTGGTGAATATATGATATAGCATGTAATTTGTGCATTTTCAGATATTGTTACCATACCAACTGTAGACTATGTCCAATAGTCATCGTATTTCGTGCATTTTCTGTCTTGTGTAATGAAAAAGCTTGTGAAAGTAAAACATTTATAATTATATGACAATCCTGTCGGTTGGTTCAGCTGTATGCTGCTTGCTATCTTACATTCCTACAAGTCAATAAGGCGAATGCGTGTCTCGCCGCGCTGCCACCTCAAAAGTTACAAATATTTAATCTCGGAGGCGGGCAGGCGTGTTCTCGATTCGTGCACACAAGCGGCAAAGTTCTCGGGACTGTGCCTGCCCGCCATTCCATCTTCAAACCTGCCCGCCTCGGCCGCCTAGCTCGCCCACCTCTCATCGAAAATTAATTGAACATTAGCGGGTCCCGCTTCCCATGTGAAAAGCCCTAAGCCCCAGAGACACAATCCACTCGTCGCATGTGGCTTTGTAGCTGAAAATTGGACGCTTGTTTACAGTCCAGGCTTTATTTGCCTAGGTATCCTTCTCATATATTTCCCACTCAAAATGTTAAGTATCTGTCAGTCAACGATATCCTTAGCTCCCACTGGTAGTTGCCTTACGCCAGGTGCCCACCAAATGCGTCAATTGCGCTGCGTTGCTCCGGAGGTCTGTCATTGTCAATGGGGCAGTCCACATCTATGCGCGTCGCACTGGTCTGCGTTGCGTTTTGAATGTCGCATGCATTCGATATTCTCAACTCTTGCGTTTATGCCGTACGGCAACGTACAAGATTCAACCAGAAGTTTGAGAAGTTTTGAAATGCCCAGCCAGCTAGCTAGCTGTTAGCCACGCTAATATAGTTTTCTAAAGTGTTAAAAGCATACAACTATTTTTTTATTTTGGCGAATCTCTTACATAATACACATATTGTCCGTGTGGAACGGTCTATGTCTAGAAAAAAGTATTTTAAAAATATCGATATTTTCGCCGTCTGAAAATCATGGTTACTTACTAGTTTAGTGGTTCATGGTGAGTGTGGTTGTAGTCTTGTTAATGTTAAAAGAATATAAAACATAAAATCTGTTAATTACACAAACAACGTCCATATTAAACAGTAAAGTCCACGATGTGCCTAGTAGCCTAGTTATTTAGAGATTGTTAATTTAATGACCTGGCATATCGAGTCCTGGCTGCAACACGCTCACACTCGGTCCGTTTGCCTTGCGTTGTATATTTACTTTGGATGCAGAAAAATGCGGTGCTTGCAGAAAAATAATGAATGCGAAATATTTGATGCATTTGGTGGGCACCCGGCGTTACGGCGAAGCCCTACTACGTACGGCGAAACACCGTACTCCATTTATGTCGCTGGGACTCTGGCACAATGCACGCCGGGATTGCATGCGGTGCGTTTAGGAGATTCCGTGTGACGAGGGCCAAAAAAATTGAAAAATCCATCTTTATGCAAATTCAGTGTGGAGCGCATCGCCACAGCCAACCAAAGTCTGCTCTGGCTGTATTTGTTTAGCCGGCTAGTAAGATAACGCCTTGCTAACATAATGAAAATCAGTTTCTAGGGTGTTATAAGCATAATAAAAGATTCAATTCCAGCGAATCTCTTAGTTACATTATTGAGCTTGTGGAACGTTACTCTGATAGAAACACGTTTTTAAGTTTGCTAATTTCGCCGTCTGAACATACTTAATATACTTAAAATACTTAGTTTAATCTGTGGTTGCAGTCTCATTCATGATTATTACGCACATCTTTTGTGTTAGCGAAACTGTATGTTTTGTGTTAGACGTAATAATAGAGTGATATTTTCCAAAGCAGTCTGTCAATCGACTGTATCCAGAAATAGCCCACACTCACACCTGCGGCCAGCTCGCAATGCGCTGTACTGCACACATGCGGTTTCACCGTACGCAGTGGGTCTTCGCCGTAAATCGCATCGCCTGAAGTTAAAATTACTTGAACTCGGTACCCGCCCACTTGGTGTCGTCGACGGTTATTTCGCCTGTCATTGCTTCAAATCACTGAATCTCATTGACTTTCAATTGTCTCTTGTCACTACATAGCTGCTAGTCGCTTGCAGTGTGTCCGGGGGCTTTAATGTGTTGAGTTAGTCAAAACAATATTTGTCTGTGAGCAAAGGAATGGCTAGTTTTACTGCCAGTCCACACACATGCACACATGCATATGGCAGAACGGCTAGCTAGATAATAGGCTAGAGACCCTCCCAGTGCAGATAGGTGTAATCAAATCACAATTTCATTTATTGACCCTAGAAATCTTGGTAAGGATCTCCTTTAAACCAAAAAGTTGTTGCAGATGTTGCAGACCTGTATGTGACAATAAAAATCACTTTTATCTTGATCTTGTTAGCTCCAATTAAATTTTGTCATGACTATCAGTCAAGTTGTCAAGCTTATTTATATAGCCCTTAATCACATTACAGTCTCAAAGGGCTGTACAGCCTACATTTCACATGGAAACAAACAACACCCCCTTAACCTGCTCCTCCCCCCGGGCAAAGAAAAACTTACATTAAAACATCATGGGGAAAAAAGGGAATAAAACCTTGGGAAGGAACCACAGAGGGAGGAATCCACCACTCCAGGACGGTTAAGATGCATAATAATAGACAAACAAAATTTAGCATTAATACTATGTATAATCATTTTCACATTGTGCCTTCCCCTGAATTAAGTATTTGTCACATGTAGAAATCAGTCTAGCCAATAAGTGGCTATCTGAAGTTTTCCAAGATGACGACATCGGCGTACGTCGTACATTTTGGTTTCCACATGTACTCAGATTTTAAACAGTGACATCTGATGAGATGAAGATAGGTTCAGTAATGTATTAGCATTTCTTTATGACATAGGCTTTTGAATTGAGGGGCTCTGGACTGATATTCGTGGCGAACATAGACTTGTAACATTATTTTAATGTATTTTCAATGTATTTCTGTGAATTTGTTAAGATTATTGTATGGTATGGTTCTTTGACCAGTAGACCATCCTATGCCTGCTCAGGGCAACTCAGAAAACAGGAACGGCATTGGATGGTAAATGTGTTTATTCTTGGCTGTAGCTGTGATAGCCAGAAAGGCAATAAAACCGACATAAAAGAGTGCATAGCTCAATTTATGTCATGGGATCTCTCAAGAACTGTCCGTTTCTTTAATTGTACACTGTTACACACATTGTTGTAAAGATGAGTTGAATTAGCTTTTTCAGTTAACCACAAATGTAAGGCCTGAACCAACTGAATATGTTCCACGCCACGGTAGAGAACCCTTGTTGAAAATTGCAGTGAGACTTTTTGTACGAGAATCGCAAATGAATAATAATTTAAAGACCTAAAATAACTTTTTAAATTGTCATTATTTTTTATTACATTTTATCAAACATATAGATCCCACTGGCCATAACTCCTAAACATCTAGGCAAATATTTGTTGTTTTAGTGCCCCATAACAATAAAGACAGTTGCCTAACCCTAACTAAAGGCACACTATTTTTGATTGCCCAGGAATCCACATGGCAAAATATCAAGCACAGAAGAGACCAATGAGAACATTTATTTGTTTGGAGAGATTGTGAGGCAGGCTCAAAATAATTTAAAATAATGGGGTGTTTGATATAATACATTTTCCCAAAATAATTTAATCTGGTTAAGGCGTACACATCCTAGTGCTGATCAAAATAACTGAGTAGGCTCCACACGACACAGTAAGTCTAGCCTAGTTAGTTTGCTAGTTCACAACTACCTATATGCTGGCAGCATTAAGCTAGCACGACAAATCAATATTACGTTTAACATCCAGCTTTCCAATGACATCTTTGCGTTCCCCCCCCCCACACACACCAGTTCACTTGCCTGCCGAAGACATACACACACACGTCTGCTCATAATCTCTAATATATTATACCGTATAGTTCCCATGAGAGAGTTCTAATGTTACTGTAATCATAAAGTATTGTACTGCTACAATGCAACAAACACATGTTCCTATATAACTGTGCTACCCAGCAAATCAAACACCTGTGGTTTTTGATGCATGTCATTGTGTCGGCCACACTACCGTTTCAAATATTTAGACAACTATAATTTACTGGCGGTCAATGTTTGTTGCTTGCTATCAAGCAACACACATTATTGCTTGCTTTAAAATTACGTTTATAGTTGTATCTAGTGGAAGTGAAGTTTATTGGTAGCCTGTTTCTCAAAATACTGGCATCAGCCTAATGTTCAGAGGTCCACAAAAGTGTTATAACATAGGATACACTACAATACTGTAGCTGTTACACAAGTGCAAGGCAGGAGAGGACTCAAACCAAAGCCAACTATGTGAAATATAAGCACTTTCTTTGCTGCTTGGATGAACCAGCTTGATGTATGTGGCCAAACTAGGTAAAACTGGCCTGTCTTCATAGAAAGAAACATGCCCCTGTTAAAGGATGTAATCACGGGTCAAATATCATGACAGCAGCTGGTTTTCACATATGATTCCCCTGCTCACTGCCTCAGAGGAGGAATGCTTGGTGTGTGATTTTTGCCTCATCAGGATGATCTGTAATGCAACCTGTGTGTCCTGTTGTCACAAGCTTCAGGCTGTGTGTACAAGGCAAGCTTGTCATCTTATGTGTTACCTTCAGCTTATACCTGTGTCTATAGTTGAATGCACTGGAGCAAAGCTATCTGGATACCTGGTCTGAAAATGATAAGAACTGGAACAAACATTATCCAGAGTGAGATGCAAAAGTATGCTTTCAGCAAGGCTTAACAAAATGTAGCTGCAACCTCCTTGCTCTCATTTAAATACTGTACTAACCTTGTGATGTTGTCATTACGCTTCCTATAGTCTACCTACGTTGAGTGTAGCTTCACTGAGGGCATGGAAACAGCAATAACTTTAAGCTTGGCTTTTAAGTTATGTATGAGCATGTATGAGTATAGGTATGAGCTTTGGTTATTTCTTAACAATGCCAGTTGGTGTAGATTTTAGAAGTTTTAGTTTATAAAAAAAAAAATATGGGCATGATGAATGAATGTTGCAGTTGCTGACTGTGTCTTTTTAAATTGGCAACAATTGGTGATAATGTTGTATCTGTTAGATAAACAACACGGTTGTGCTTTCAAACCTGACCACATGTGACCAACTCCAGAGTTTTTGGGCCAAAAACGTAGGCAAAGTAGCAGTCGGGATGACATTTATGTTTTTGGTGCGCTGTATACAGTGGGACAAAATGTTGGCTTGTCCCTTTTAACTATCCATGTAGACATTCACGGAGTAGTGGTTTTCTGTCCAATGGGTTTTGAATGAAGAGTTCTCCGACTGAAATGTAAAGCGAAGCACATCTTAGAAGCAGGGCTTTCAAAATCAAATGTGCAGGTGCCTTCGTCCATCACCTGTTTTCATTTAATATTCAATAACAATGTTGGTACAACTACCCTAAAAAGCTATTCTGAAATATTGAAATATGAACTGCATTTCATAGTGAATCTACCAATTTAAAAAAAATGTAATCTGGGAATTTTCAAATGTCTAGCCTACTAATTAACAGACAGTTTGTAACATGTTTAATAAGCAATTACGGGCTAAACCTTAATTTGCATGCAACACAATTCACAACCTGTACAGGTTTTGCACTAGTCTACTCCATTAAACCACACCACACATCTGTGAAAAATGTGGTCAGTTTGCCCACCGAAGAAGCTCAAAGCACAACAATGCTAGAATGCACTACATAAAACACCAATTAGCTTGTTGTCTCATAATTGTCCTTATAGCCTAATACTTGTATTGTGCTGAATCAGTGCATGCAGACATGACATCTATAGACATGATTTCATTTTAGCTGGGTTACATGTTTCCCTTGACTTGTTTTCAAAAGCCTACTAAGTTCAAAGTGACAGTGATTTTTATCCTGCATTTTACATCAGCACAGTAAAGTGGGGCCATGTGGACTGGAACACCCTATTAAATGCAGTGCCTGCAGACTCTGCTTCGAGAAAAGACTGCCACCTCTGCCTCATTCAGATCAAATGCAGGAGAGAATATGATCTTTCATGAAGAGCAAACATATGCGTACAAATAAATGCTCTCTTTCTCTCTTCTGTCGCTCTCCCTCTCACTATATATATATATATATATATATATATATATATAATGCTGCTGTCCAAATATTTATTTAGTAGTTACTGTAATGATCCACAGGGTAAAATTCCGTTTTACCCTGTTAATGATTTATAAATCATATAGTAAAACATATTAGCGTAGCATAGTAAGATTGATTCAAAAAAAATAATTCATCATAATAATTCATCACATCCCACAATAATCATTGTGGGATGTGAATGTAGTCGTGGTTACGTCCATACAAGGAGAGAATGCATGCTTTCTCTGAATGGGATGTAGAGATGATACATAATCGATTCTGTTGTGGGACATTTGAAGATAGTCTCCAGTTGCCAACAGGCTGAAATCAATAGCCTACTAATGTGGTTACCAGGGACTGGCTGACCGAAAGACTAATTTCTTGTCTTGGCCTTGGAGAGGAGTGTAATAATACTAGCATCACATTCCTAGAAGCCAGATATTTAAATTGGCGTAGATCTTCAGGTGTCATTACTACAGGCACGGGTAACAAAAACACCCCCCAACAACCAAGGACCAACCTCAGCATGGGCTTCAGCCTGTCTGAGCTATAAAGACTATCCACAGACACAGCTAAGCTTAATATTGATTCACTGACCTGGGCCAAGTGGCTATCTATAGTAAGAATTAATTGATCTCAACAGGACAGAAATATCTGCAAAGTAATATCTCAGGGCTGCTCCACGAGTCTAGTGTTGAACATGCTAATGAAAAATATATAATTTCGTAGCATTAAAATATATGAAAGAAGAAAAAAATGTAAACATGTTTTAGTTAATTAATCTTGGCACAATATTGGTTGCCAATCAATATGTGCATAGCAATAATAGACTTTGATGGGCAGTGTAGATTTTTTCAAAATATGAGATTTTGAAGAAAGCGTGTTTATTCAAATAACAAATATTTGGGAACCTACTTTAGAGGTCATTATATTTCCACTGATTAAGATGCATTTTATTGAGTTCTCACTGTTAGCAATGTTGGTGGGATAGATTTACAGAATCTCTGATCAGCTGTTGTCTCTGTTTACACTTCTGCAAGAGATTATGCCTGTAAATGACTCTTGAATCTGTTCATCTGGCTTGTCTATATGGGATTATTAGGGTTTTGCGGCGTGTACAGACTGTTCACAGTGCCAGATTATATGTAAAGATGACCTGTATTTCTTTAATACCAGTAGGCAGCAGCTCCCATGTAGACTGAATCAGAGCTCTCATTGCATTACAATCGGATAAATGTCCTTCACCCAGCTGATTAAATGGCTGTATTGAGCAACTCATTTAATTTGAGAGTTAATTAAAATTGTCCAGATCTGATTGATTTTTAAACCTCTTGCTTGTTACTCAAAGTTTAGATTAAGTGGTTAATACACACTTTCCTTTCTGTCCATTATGACAAATGATCTGGCATTGGTTCTTAATCATAGGCTACATGCACTATAGAAGGTCTAAGGGCAAAATACTATAACTAGTATAACAATAGATGTCAAAACCCCTGTGACACTGTTAACATCACCTATGTTCACCTGGCTATGACCAGCTCAAAGTGCTGTCTGCTTCAGAGATTCAAACCTCACTATAGGGCCATTGTGTGATTCCCTCACCAGCCCCTATCAAGGCTGTTTTTGCTCTTTTGCTGTACAGTATCACCACTCAACAGTATTCTTCTTTTCAATGTATTTATAGCCATGTCTGCTCTTATTAGTAAGCTGAGACATCTGTCATCGGGTCATTAGGAAGTTTGTGTGTGTGTTGCTTGGCCCCTTCCCCAACTGTGAATAACAGAGAGAGAGAGAGGGAGGGAGAGAGAGAGAGAGAGAGAGAGAGAGAGAGAGAGAGAGAGATCTGGGCCAAGGTGAGAAGGAGAGGAAGCGCAGATGAGTCATCCCTCTGTTCGTCTTTTTCTCTTCTGCTCTCCCTCTGTGCTGCTGTCGTTCCTTCACCTCCTACAGTATCTCCCAGAACACACACACGGGTACACAACCCGTGGCTCCATTTTATGTCAGCTGCAGGCAAGCAGGAAGCCATTGCACAGAGAGAGAGAGAGAGAGAGAGAGAGAGAGAGAGAGAGAGAGAGAGAGAGAGAGAGAGATTATTTGTTATCTGTTCCCTAACTTACTCTATGTTCTCATTATCTCAATCTATCTAGACCCACCCACCAAAAATCTATTTATCTCTCCTTCATTGAGTTTATTCTCAGTGGAGATCTAGATCTGGTCTTTGTGCAGTTCAATACTGATCCCGTCCTTCATGCTGTATGAAGTCAGGCTGTGTAGTAAAATACAGTTGGTACTCAGCACGTGTGGGTGTGTGTGTGGAGCACTGTTCTGTATAGTGCACAGCACAGGTAGCCTACAAGGGCATGTGCTCTGTCCCTTCCATTTCTAGGTGTGTGTGTGTGTGTGTCGGCTGGCTAATCTGATCACATTATTTCTTAAGGGTAATCCTAATAAGGTTAAAGCACACTATACTATACAGCAGGGGTCAGCAACCTTTGGCAATATGTGTGCAAGAGTTTTTTTGGAAATATTCAAGCACAGTCTCATCCTAATGCCAAATATTGTCTTTCACAGACATTGGCAGCCGTGTGACCTGTTCTTTAAGGTAGTTTGATTGACATATGTCCACACCCCCATGCAGCAAACATCTACCTTCCTCTTACTGGATAATACTAGTAACGCTGTTGGAATGGGCTCCATAGCATGTCAGCAATCGCAGCATTCTATAGTTCTAATATTTTGTTCACTTAATTCTCTTGTTTTGATAATAAGTGCCATTATTAATAAGTGAAGTTTATAGCTGATAACCAAGATTGTTGTAGTGTTTGTACGGTTAATGGTTTAAACTCAGATGTGGATGTTTCTATAAGGATGGCAGCCTTGTATCATATTCTAATATACAATTACAATGTCCTTATTGTGGGAGAACATTTTTATTTTTATTTGTATGTTGCTATGCATATTGCCTATAGATGGAATAAAACTACATATCCCTTGGATAATACATTTTGATGTAATGTCATAAATAAACGTAACGTTGATATGGCATACTGATCAACAAGAACATTTGAAAAGGGCCCGTCATATTATAAAAGTTTGCTAACCCTGCTATACAGTATACAACTCAAGGCTGTTCTGGATGTAAGACTACTGTTCTTTGCTCTGAAATAGCACACCTGTATATAGTTCTGGTAAAGTTATGATACGAATGCATTTTGGGACCGTTATTTGTTTGGCCTGTTGACTGTGTTCATATTTGATTCTCATCGTTTCGAAGAGGTTTACCGTGATTGCTGCGGCTTTAATGGCATGTGTATACTGTAGAGGCAGTTTGTGTGGTTCAGTGAGCACACATTATCTACTGGTCCCACCTGGGCAAGCATCCATCCTGCCACACTGAGCAAATTAACTGCTGATCTCAATGTCTCTCCCCTGCATTTGGCCTAGGCGGGATGGCTCGACACAGTATTGGCAATACTGTGTTGGCAGTTAGTGTCAGCCTACTCACTGCCTTGAGGTGTTTAGGTCAGTATAGGTGACCCCCACCAGATGGGGGCGCTAGTAATCAATCATGTGACATCGTTGGCCAAATTGTGGGTGAACGCGTATAACGTAATTTTCCCATTATCTTGATAAATAAAGCCCTCCATTCCCCTGAAGGATTCCATGTACATTTAGCTTAATAAAGGAGTGATGTGAATGAGCTTGTTAATGTAATTCCCTTTTTAAGTTTCATACCGAGCTGCTGTCTTGATCATCTGCACTTCCAGCATTTTTTGTCTGACTTGCCCTCGTTCTGCAACGCTTTTGTCTCTAACTCTGAAAATATTTTCTCCTTTTAATTTGAAAGCTTTTATTGTGCGTACCGCATCCGAAAAGGTGCCCCCCACCCCCCGTATAAACTTCTTCCAGTATCCTGCTTTCTTGCTTGTTTATTTGTCTAATGTGTTGGGAGCGGTGAAACAAGCCTGACGTCTGGGATCAGATAGCAACCTGTAGACGGAACAATTGAGCACTAACTAGACTAAAGCTTTGATGAAGTCGAGCAATTCTCCATCCATCGTGCAAAATGAGCCACCACGGTGAATGAAATATTTAAAACTCTGCTGTTTTTGGCGCTGTGTACTACTGCATGAACCACTGGCCCCACGGGCCCTGACTAAGTAGGCCTATTCAGAGGTGAACTGTTGACTGATCGCTGGCCACCTGCCAGAGTGTCTGGTAGAATAGAGGGAGAAGCTCAACAGTGACCCTTACACCGGTGGTTCATAATTGCTGGGTGCTGTACTCGCACATTTCACTAGTTCGTCATGTAAACGTCCCAGCCATGTGTGGGCAGCCAACACCCATAGTCAAATACTTCTGAGATTGTCCATGACTTGTCTAAGATGCAGATCAGGTTACCACTGAATCTAATGCTCTGGTGATGTTGGTGTAATGGATTCCAGGACTCCTAACACAATGCACCACATCTGTTTATTGAATAAGGAAAGATTTTACTGCTGTTGATGATTTGTAACTGAGGTATATTTTGTTTTTGTTATTAGCTTATCCATATTAGAACATAATTAAAGGAAGCTAATTACATATTATCCTAATCATAACATATGTATAACAATAATTTTAACTAATTAATTTTAAACATCTATGAAATAGCCTTAACTATCCTTATCTATTTAGTGTTGTTGGTGTGAAATCCTTTACTGTTTCTTTTCTAACACATAATCAGGAGAGTACATTTATTCAAAACAAAAACAGCTGTGTTTAAGGCTCTTGATATTTCCATGGTGACTTCTTGATAATTCTGAATGAGGAATGAGCAGAGAATACTGAAGAATTGGAGAGCGAGAGCAACATTAATGGCCATGATGTAACGTCTCATCCTTGTTATTTCTCTCGGCTCAGAACTACACATGGAGCTGTCAAGCCTCGAAGCAGCCTATTAATCCTGCTTGCTGTGTTGTACAATGCACTGTGGTAGAGGTCTACAGGACTGTGTGTTTTCACACCAGGTGGTTTAGATGAATGTTGAACACACTGGTTTATTGGATTAAGTCTTTCAGGCAGTGTGTGGTGGTCTTTGGAGAAGTATAGGCCGCCTACCTGTTTATTACTTTGATCTAATATGTAACTGTACATTTCTATCTGGGAATAGGTACCTGTTAGTGCTCTACACTAGCACATCATTTGTGTGGAATGAAGTAATTCTCAGATGACATTACTGACAATTCTTAGATGACATTAAAACCACCATGTTTTCTGAATTAGGCTTCTTTTAACTCCCGTCGATTCTCATTGATTCGTGCACCTTTGTAAAACAGCAATGTTACGAGTCACGAGCCACACGTTATTAGTACATGTTCTTTACATAACCCATAACCCCTGAAAGAGCCCCATATGGCCCGAGTGCAACCAGAGAGGCCAGTGTAACGTCAAGCATCTGCTACATATATGGGTGATCTTAGGACTGTTCCCATGGGCCTGCTAATGAACTCGATTTTACGAGATTATCTCTCTGGGCTGTAATCCACAAGGCGATAATCCAGATCCATTCACAATAGTGCAGTTTAACTGTAAATGTAAATGTTGTGTACAAATAAAGTCCACCAAACGCTAGACTATCTTGAATGTTTGCTGTAGCATACAAGTATACTGTGGATTCTTTTTGCACTTCTTTTTCAATTTATAACTGTGGCTGTCATACATTTTTTCCAGGGAAAAATATGTTTTTAATGCCTAAAATGAATAATAAATGAAGGTAGTAGGCTTTTAACAGGCATACAGGGGGTTTGAGTTTTTTTTCAAATAAGTGTATATGCTATTTTATAGACAAACACCCTGTTTAGATGAGCCACTTAGGGATTAGAGGGCTGTCTGGTCGTGGTGTTAATCTGCTTCTGACAGGGCTGAACACACTATCAGTCTAACAAACAGTGGCAGGCTAGTGCTCTATCTTGAGTTTATCAGATAGCTCTATAAAGACATACCCAGGCTCAAGCTTGTGACTGTGAAAGAAAAGGGAGGAATGGGGTCTATTAAACAGTCTTGTGTGAATAATGTAATAAAAAGGTGTTTGTTTTGAGGTTGCTCTACTTTGCTTTTACTTAGCGCCTGTGAAAAGCCTCTGTTTTACTGTTGTGTGCCGGACATTTTTGTTTAAATTCACTGGTCACAGTGTCAGCTAAGGAAATGGATGTTGTTTCACCTAGCTGATGGCAGCCAAAAGGGTTGCATTACAACAGGATGTGGCTGAATTACCGCTAGTTACCTGACAAAGAGACTCATGGAGTATCGGCACGTTATCAGTGTTTACTTCCAGAAAGGTGGAAGTCCCACACCCATGTTTTGCTGGAGGTGCCAACTTCAAACTGAAGCTTAAAGGCATATAGTGCCATAGGCTACGTTAGTGCCCCGTGATATTCACCTCAGCTCACTGCTGGAGGAGAAAGGGGACTCTCGAAACAGCAACACTTGAGCTAGCTTGTACACACTCCTCTCACACATCTGTATGAAACAGTCAATTAAAATGTAGGGTTGAGGGAAATATCAGATAATGAATGTCCTGTGGCAACCCAGGCAGCTCTCTAATTACTGGATCACCACTCTGTGTCAATAATATCGATAAGGGCAGGAAGCCTCTGCTCTGTCCTGCACCAAAGTGGCTAACACCACCATTTACGTGGAGCATTATCTAACTGACTTTCATCCACATGAAATTAAATGGGATAGAGAATATTGTATGAAATACAATTAACTAATTTGGGAAAATATCTGTTAGTTCTTCCATCAGCTGCATTTCAATTTTGTGGAGCAGTAGGGTAATGTTCCAAAAGGAGCACTGCTCTGCTTGTGGAATTGTAGGTGTAATGACACTGATCTGATATCTGGCACTGTTGTCCATGTCTGTGGTTTGATATTTCCATCACACTTTCACCAAAAATTAAATTTAATTTTTATTTCAGTGTAAGGATACAACTGTTTATATTACCACCACACCCTCTATTTTCTCCAGTGTTTCTCTTTGTGTTTTTCTTGTCTATCGTGGAACAATTTCATTTAAAGGTAAAGTCAGCTATTGCAAGCTAATTGTAAGCTAATACACATTTGGTCAATTTCACCAAATATCTCCTCACTTTTTGCTGTCTGTGCATGTTGAAAAAATAATCTGATACATCTACACAGCCCTGGCTCCATAAATAGGAACATAAACTAAGTGGCGAACAACCGCTTACATCAACAAAGCCATAGTACTACACTTTGCTTCACAATGCGCTTCGATGTGGAGGAAATATTGTTTTTACTTGAGCTAGAGTTTAGCAAGCGTTCTCAAGAATGACTGACCTTGCCTTTAAGATGGGACACAACTGTAACATACAGCTCCGTCCCATAAGAAAATGTAAATGTTGCAGCAGTCAAATAGTCAAACTATGTAAGGGACTCAATGCTAGGTATAGCCTAGTATTGCCAGACAGCAAGTCTGGCTTTTCTAAGCCAGCAGATGCAGGCCTTTTATTCCCAACTGTATCCTGAGCCTGGTGTCCTGGTGTTCCTGTCTCCAATGTGTTTCTTGCCCACTGTGTTGGCTGTACTCACAGAGACTCTGGAGATAATGGCCAATTATAACAGATACATTGGTGGTTAAAGTAGTGGAAGGAACCAGCCATCAGGGACCACTGGCAGGTGTGTGTGTCTGTGTGTGTGTGTGTGTGGGGTGGGGGGGGTGTTTCTGTCTATACATGTGCATACACACCCAGTCAGTGAGTGTGTTACTAGACTATTAATAGCAGTTTCTAAGTTCCTCAATTAAATATACCAGGTGTTTTCACCTTTTCTTTATATAGCACTTTTCGTACAGGATTGCAGTTCAAAGTGCTTTACAGAGAGGGAATACATGCACAGTTGTGTTTCCCGTAAACAAATACATAAATACGGAAAAACAACATTAATAAAAATGGTTAAAGGAATATAAGAGAAAATGAAACCTTATTTATTTTTGCTATGTCAGAATGTCCGCACCATGGAATAGCACCATGCTAATCTGGTGGAGGAAGTGCATATTCCAGTATCTTTAGTTATCAGTACATGTCTTTTGTGGATGGTTATATCCCCTTGTACCCACTAAACTCAGTGTAGGAATTACCAAGACTCCATCATACGGATACGAGGGTGCCGTATAGCCTCAAATATACAGACCCTGCATGTATATTCACCAAACAACTACAGTTTAGACTATGCTTGTTCGGTGGGATTGATACAGACAACAGGAGAATCTATGTCTGTGATCACTGTTCCAAACCCGCCTGCCACATGTCTTTTTCACCAACGCAACAACACCGTTACGGCGACGGGCCTTTAATGACATTTTTATTTTAAGCAACATAAGAGGTTTAAGAATAGTTAAAAGAATATTATAAAATATATAATATTATATACTGAAATGACATAACTAAAATAAAATAAGAAATAATTTAAGATGACAGCAGATTAAGATAACAGACAAGTTGCATGTGTGCCATTTTCTGTAGCAGTTTAGCAGTGCAGAGTAGTGCAGTTACAAGCTAGCCAAAAGCTCATTTGAATACGTTGAATAAGATATATACTGAGACGGATTCCCTGATAGCTATAGGAAGTGAGTTCCATAGCTTCAGGGGCATAGTTAATAAAGGCTGCATCGCCGATTTTCTTATTGCTCTTACTAGACACTTTAAATAAACCACTGTCATACATTTTTCTGCATATTTTTTATTTAAAAATGATCAAACTTAGCTATATTTCTCAGATGAAAGAATGATAGATATCTGTATGAGTTGTAGGTTGGGATTATTCATTCTAAATGTATTTGAACATATCTGCCTCCAGAAGTTTTGGTCTGGA
>JAODUH010033659.1:0-22013 GCA_027564835.1 Typhlichthys subterraneus
ACAACACAGCCCTCAGGTTCATAGGGGCACCCAAACCTCTCCACCACGATAAGGTGATGGTTCCCGGAGAGGTATATATATATATGTGTGTATATATGTGATGCAGCTATGATAGTGTGCTACATTGGTTTGTATACACGTTGTAATGTAACAGATTCAGTGTGGACAGAGAGCATCCCATGCAACGCAATAGTCGGATTCTCGCTTGCTGTAACATTCCGTTAGGACATGGTGAGACAGGTAGAGTACTATAGCAGGCTCAAAGCAAATCATTCAAAGCTACAGTAGTGCAAATAATTAAGCTGGAGAACATCCATCCACCCATTCATCCTCATCCGCTTATCCAGAGTCGGGTCACAGAGGCAGGAGCTCCAGCAGGGGACCCCAAACTTCCCTTTCCCGAGCCACATTAGCAAGCTTTGATTGAGGGATCCCAAAGCATTCCCAGGTCAGTGTGGACATATAATCTCTTCATCTTGTCCTGGGTCTTCCTCAAGGCCTCCTTCCAGATGGATGTGCCTAGAACACCTCCCTAGGGAGGCGCTCAGGAGGCATCCTTACCAAATGCCCGTACCACTTTAACTGGCTCCTTTGACGCAAAGGAGCAGCTCTACTCTGAGTTCCTCACGGATGGCCGAGCTTCTCACCCTATCGCTAAGGGAGACGCCCGCCACCCTCCTGAGAAAACCCATTTTGGCCACTTGTACACGTGATCTAGTTCTGGAGAACAAAGAAAACGATATGGTATGCGACCTAAACAATTAGTTTATGTCCAATATGCATATTTTATTGCACTTTTTATGTTTGACATGATTCATACAACTTGGATCTCCATATTTATGATTTATATGCAGACGTTCACAGTTATTACAAAGCTCCATTCAAACACCACCCCCAAGTGAGATCAAACAGTGGCAAGAGTTTTGCAAATAGACTGTGGCGGTTGGAGTGCCTAGACCTTTCTGGTAGTATCATGAAGTGATCATGAAGGGTGTGAGTGATGGGAGGTGATTGGAAGAAAGTAATACTGCTTTACTTGTGAGGGATGATTCACACTATGTTTTGGTACTCGATATGTCCAAAAGATACAAATGAGTACAACAATGAGTAAATGCTTTCTGGACCTAATGTCATCCTGATTAATTTCACAAGATATCGCTATTTAATCTAAAACTGAACAGTGATGTCTATGCGCTGTACAACTGCTATATGTAGTTGTTCAGCTGCACATATATTTGTTGTGTCTGTATTAGGGGATAGGTGTAAGAAGTCAGCCATTATCTCTACAATATGGCATATGATAATTACAGTTTCCCCCACTAAGGAGGCGCTGAATGCTTCAGGGTCATATCTGGGCTACTTCTCCAGGATGAAGGCGTAATAGTATATAAACAAGAAAATCATCGCAGCAAGTTCGAACACGGTATATTATACACATACTGTATAATGTCTGTAGTATCTAATAGTATATAATACTGTAGAGTATATCTGTCGAATCAAATAAATTAACACATGCCTACCTATGCAAATGTGTACAAGTGTAGTTGGTTTTACTTGGACTGAGTTACAGATGAAACGGTATGAAAATTTCATATCACGATTATAGTGACCAAACGTATCACAGTTAACGGTATTATCACGGTATTGTGGTAACATAATAATCTCTTCTACTAATTTCTTATGTTACAAATTGCACTGACTGCATTGATTGTGAATAGAAATATAGATATTCACCAGAATGCAGGTACTGTAAGTGTTTGATGCCAAAATATCCTGGGGGCAAACCCCCAGACCTCCTGCTCAACATGTCCCTCACCAATGTTTAAACAAAACGTACATAAAAACCATTTACTTATAGTTTATTATTGATTGAGAGGCCATTTATGATTTAGACGTCTTTATATGTAGGCCTACAGATATCTCAATAGGGACTGAGTACCCCTAAAGGTCTTACCCTAGAATCGCCTTGAGAGTGCAGAAGTTATCTCCAACTCGGAAACAACAAATATGAAAAATAATAATTTAATTAGAATGTGCATATATTGCCGTGCAGTCACTGCTGTATCAAAAATCTGACACTGGGTAGAGGGAGGTGGGGGGGTTCATAGACCACACTCACAGCCAGTCATAGCGTTCCAACATGAATACAACATGGCACAGCCAATGATTCCAACTGACACCGACGGTGAGAGCTATATGCTAGTAATGTTTAAGAGATCAGGCCCATTTATTTGATTCAGGTGTGTTGGAGCAGAGAGACATCTAAAACATGCAGGGTAATAGCTCTCCAAGACCAGGATTGGGCACCCCTGATCTATACTATATGTATCCAGAAATATGTATCCTGTATGGCAGAAAGTCATAGTTTCACTTTAACGTTATATATTGTATTGTTTGCCACTAGATGTCACACTAGAGCACCAACACACAAGCGCGCGCGCACACATACACGCTCACACACACATGCACAAACACGTTTGACGTAAAATGTTATTTATTGATATATTAACATTGTGTATAGAATAGGGCTGGACAATAGTTCAATATAAATAAATATTGCGATATAAACTTTTTCATTAAGGGTGATATGATTTTTAAACTCATTTCCAGTATTTCAATAAGCTATACATTTGTCACTGAATGACGGGCGCAGCAGTCAGCTCGCAGGGCTCTTACAGTGCGACCATTTCACTCACAAATGCGACAAAAAATATTGGTGTGCAAACATAAAAAAATATTTAGGCCGACTTTGTACGAGTGGCTTCTAGCCACTATGGTTGCAGCTCAAATATGCTCAGTTGCGCATTGTTATGAAATGTGTGCACAAGGACAATCGTGCGGCGTGCACTGGATACCTGTTCCAAACCTGGTTCCACTTCCAACAGGAAGGAAGGAGTGTGTAATTGTGTATATTGTAAACATAACTACACTCCGTCCATGAGTGTTGAAAAGTGTGTTCAGCTGTTCAAATCGGGTCTCAGAGCTGAACACAAACACACTCCCATATTAGCTACCTCATCATCACAGCTAGCTAAAGCTAACAGGCAAGACACTAGGAGAACTGGTGGATAAAATGCCGGCGAACAATACATGCTAGATGCTACTGGTTAGAGGTAGATGGGCGATCACGCCGCCAGCCAGCTTTAAAATTGTGCTGCGCGTTTGTGCAATTACAGTAAAGACCTGTGTTTACCATACTCTCATGTGAAGCTACATTGTACGCCATCACAATATTACTATCTCTATTGTACAGTAAAATTATAAATAATTTCATATGGCTATTAATCTAAATAGGAAGTTATAAGAATATATCTGTATAGCCTAGCTTTTCAAGATATACTGTAATCCATTCAAAATTAGGTTTGCTCAAAATTCTATATTATAGACTAGTTATGCTGGTTGTCCTCTACCTTGAATACCTCAAAATTAAATATGGAGACTTTTTACATGAATGGGGAAAAAGTTTGGAAAAAAATACAATATACCATGTGACCATGTCACAATTGAGCAAAATCTACTTCAGCATATATTTTATGATAGGTCAACCCTGATAATGTAGGCCTAATCATCTCTCCTTTGTCAAAACCAAGCCATGCAGACATAATACTATAGAGATTAACATACAATGAAAACAAAAAACTAAAGGTGAATAATTGCATTACGGTTATGCTTGGTTTGAATTTCGACTTTGCTCCCATATTTTTGGATGTACTTAATTTTTTTTGTCTGCGCTCCTAAATGTTTTAATTTAGGAGCATGTGTGCTCCTTGGGAATAAAGTCAGTGTAGCCCTGCCAGCCCTGCCAGCTGTATTCAAGGTGAACAGAATAGAAGCTATGTGCGTGACGACTTGCACTACAGCCAGTGCAAAGCAGTATGGGCTGTTTTCAGGTGCCAAGTCATTTTGTCTGTCAGTCTGTAATGTCTTCTGTGGAACGTCTAATTCATGGGTCCACAGTGCTAGTCACACGCACAGCAGAATGTTGCTGACACTTGCTAAAAGGTGAACATTCATTTGTATATTTTAATTTCTAAAATATTATAGTTTCATAGGAGGTTTCATAGACTTGGCAAATGCATTTTTCAGTAGTTTTTAAGTACTCTGTTGTGGGTGTTCTTAGCAGATATTCTGAGGCTTTTATTGTTCATATTGATATCGGAATTATACCCTATCGACCGAAAATATACATTTTGGCCATATTGTCCAGCCCTAGTATAGAACCTTTTAAGGTCTTTTTACAGCCGGACTTGCCTTTGAGTCTAATACTTATCACAACCTCTTTGCAGTAAAGTGTTCTTTGTCCTTAATTTGTATCCCTTAAATGACCATTCAGAGAGCAATTGTAGCACTTCCAGTTGCCCTGACCTGTGCTATGCAGTAAGATAAAGTGGCAATTAAACACAATTGCTTATGAGGTTGATTGAAGGAAGCATGAAAAGAGAATTCACCAAGGTAGGTGTCAAGTAATGCAATGAGATGTTCATACATTAATTGAACATGGTCCATGCGATGTCATAAAGCTACGACAGCACTGATTGTCTCTAAAGAAAAGTCAAAAGGCCAAGGACGAAATAAATGCATGCTTTTATTCTTTGATGGCTTTGCCCATACCTAATTTATTAAACCCCGTACCCGTATTGCAACTCCATAAAAATGTGCTGATTAAGTACTTAAGTAAGTAATTATTTGTAAAGAAAACAAGTGTGCGTGTAGCTATAGCTGCTTCAACGGCCGAGTGGATAAGGCAGCCTGTTGCAAATCTAAAGGTAGTTGGTTTGAATCCAGTTTAGGGTAACCTATTGTCTGTCTTCAATTCAAAATTACACTCTGTTGGTGAAACGTAAGATTTTCTAAATGTCAAGAACACTTTGTCTGTTGAATCTGAAGACTATTTAAATTATCCAGATATCTGCTTATTACATTCAGCAATCAACCATGATTATATGTTTAAATCCTACATCTCTGACCTTTTATTTTTAACAGACATCACATTTTGCAAAAAGCAGATAAGAAATATTTTAACAATGTTATTTATTCAATGTTTCACAGAACACCAAGTCATTTTAAAACAGATCCCCCCTTTCTGGCCTTATGTTGCCATCTACTGGTGGCATTGTACAATTTAGTGCAGTTTAATTATATTTTCAGAATGAAAAAAATGCTATAACTGCAGAATCTCCAATGGCGTAAAGGTTTATAAACAGTGTCACAACTTTTGAAGGTTGTGAGTTAAAAGCTGTCTTGTGGAGGCAGCCTGGATATTTAGCTATATTTCTGTGACATCCCCTTCTTGCTATGAAATATTTACTAAAACTTCGGTTAGCATTCTCTCTTCAAGGGTCCTCAAATTCAGAGCATGCTTGGAATCATTGTTGTTTGCGGCTATATTTTTCATTTTGCATTTGTCTTATTTGTTGAGCCAATTCAATTCAATTTGTGTTTCTGCTCTTACCAAAGATTGAATTTTATGTCATGCAGTGTAGCCCCAATGGATATGTTATATAAATGCCAATGAAGGAATTATGTATTCTTCCTTTTTGGCACATGAGGAAACCTGTGGAGAGAGGTAACTCAGGTTTATAAATAGAAATAGCAATATTTCTAGCGCTGTGTAAAATGGTTATTTTCTTATTTCACTCCTAGTGAAGTACACACAGTGTTTTTCTAAAAGATACAATGACTCCCTTTGTCATGGCACTAAAAAATCTGCACAATTGTATGAGGCTCTTACCGAAGTAAAATATTTCAACTGGGACTAGAAGTGTGTGGGCTGGTTTACGCTGTAGTATAAATGAAGGCTAATGGATTATACTTTAGCTGCTGTAAAGGAAATTAGGTATTTACAATGCTTGAATGCTGCTATACTTTTACATTATTGCACAAATATCCCAATATTATAAGAATAGGTTAAATACTACGTAAAATATCCGTAGGATAGTTTCATATTGGTGAATGAATACACCGGCTCAACAAGATATTCTTCTTTGCAATGTAAATTGAACAGTCAACAGTCATATATATAGCAATATAACCACAATATAACAGACAACAGACATTTTGAAAAACTGAATATTTTTCAGATAAATATTTTGGAGTCAGCTCACAAAATAAATGGAAATGAATAGAGAAGAAAAAACATCCCATGGCCGAACAAAAACTATCCAGAAGCTACTGGAGAAAATTTAAAATATTTTCAATTAGTGGGTATAAATCTTTTTGTAGAGATCTATTGTTGATACATATCTTGTGTTGCATGTACCATAAAGAAAAAAACTGCGTCAGAACAGTAACAACTGGCTAAATTCAAAAGTATGTACCGGTCTTAGGGACCAGATTGTGTGGGTTCCTGTTATGGTCAAATGACAATTTCAATGCCATTACAGTAACCTATTTTAGTTTAAGTCATTGATTTTTTCATTACATAACATTGCATGTTAAAAACTGATACCTTTATACTATTAGTGCTCGTAACATGGCTGATTATTAACAAAAGGGATGGTGAATGCATAATTTACAATAAAATAACCTTTGAGCATTTAACCATTTAAAAAACTGTACATGAAATATAGATTAGTCTTTAAACATTCCTAATTTGTTAAGTACATGTTTTTAAGCACCAGGTGAACTGGAATACCGTTTAGTCACTAAGTAATCCTTAATTAAAATCCCATTTCCTGAATAAATTCCTGATTACACAATGCAGTTATGGACAGATTACAGAGAGGGTCTGTCTAAATATCTTTGCCAAGCTGTCCAATTACAAGCAGGTAATCGCCCTCAGGGTACAGATTTGCTATAAGTACTCAAACAGTGACAGTATCAGGGGCAATATAAAGGGCAGGCCAGACAGGGTATACCTCAGTGTATTTATATTATATATAAAGTATAATCCTACAGATATGATTGCCTACATTCCCCTATATGTCACACTGTGATATGTGTCTTGATAAATTCATCGTATTGTGGTTGTATATCAGTCAAACACGCAATCACTCATGCACAGCAGCACATTGCATGAAACTGCTCTGTGAGATTACTGTACTGGCTCCTTGAATTAAACTGTGATTGTGATTTGCTCGGCCACCAGTGAGCTTTTAGACCCATTCACCTGGAATGGTAATTACACACTGGGTTCGGTCTCTGAAGGAAATGACCAAGACCAGAATTATTGTAATAAATTAAAAATGTTTTTGCCCTTACATCAGTAACACTGAACCCCACAGTAATTTCTTCACCCCAGCTCTTTTTGAATATGAATGAATATATTAATTTTTATAGTGCACTGTGGCAATTGTGAAATTATATTAACCTTTGTCTAAATTACTCTTGCTTAAGTTTACACATTGCAAACAATTTTCTATAACTGCTCCATAGCCGAACAATCTTTTCCTGTACAGTTGTGTGTGTGTATGTGTTTGGGGGAAGGATACTAACTGTTTTAGGGCATCCATTTTCCTCACATACGGTTTTACATTTTATTGAATGTGAATCCGAAATCCAATCCAAAGATCCAAAGGGAAATCACTTTGTCTGCCAATTCAGCCCTTAACTGAGAGTTTCTAATCTAAATTAAATCGTCAACATACTGTATTATCTACATAAGCTATAACCAGGGGAGTTGCCAGAATTGTTTTACTGGGGTGGCCAGCTAGGTCCAGTCATTTTTTTTGGGTTGGCACTCAGATTATGACAAAATATGCATAAAATATTTTAAAGATTATATTAGCTAATTTAATGGCAATAATACCTATCCCTGCTTTATTGGGTAGGCATCATTTTAAATAAGCTACAACTATATTCAGCTTTTTGTAAAGAAATATATTTTAGGCTATGTAAAATAATTTAAAATATTGACAATTATGTGAATGTACTATAAATATGAATAAAATAACCATATAAATAGTATTACTATAGTAAATTGTTCATGATAATGCCACATTCTATTCCTGCTTGACTCTAACACAGAAAGCCTAGTGGAGCAATACCTATTTCTCGAGGGTGGAGCACTAGAACTCTGTACAGTATATACAGTAGGCAGCAATTTACTGTGCGTCTCAATGAAACTACACACAATCCTACTTGTGCTATGAATCCAAACAAAAGCGTCTTTGCGAGATCATCCTGATTTCACGTCACAAGCTCCTATTTCATACTTGCAGCGAAGCCAAACTGTGCGAGGTCAGGATGGTATAATAAAATAACACCTCATCATCAATGAAATCGCACATTATTTAACGCTGAAGTCAGACCTAAATAATGGGCAGCATTACTGCAGCATCACATTACAAAGTTATACAGCAGTAAGCTACTGTATATGCTTGTAATTGTAACTGGTCTGCAACTGTAATAACCCATCCAAAGCCACATAGTAGGGAAACCCATTGCTTTCCGGACCTTAAGCTACAGCCAGTATAACACGGCGTATATAACACATGGTAAGAAATGTAGAATAGACTTACAAGTAACATCCATTATTTTTTAAGTAAATATCCACGATCTTCCATTGGGCAAATGTGTTTAAAGATTAACCGCGGAGCGAATCGGTTTTGATTTGAGCTCGAAGTTAGCAAGAATGACTGACCATAACTTTAAGTGTATGCACTCTTATTTATAAGCTCTGAGCTTCACTATGTATGCTATTTTCTATTTATAAAAAAAAAAATACTTTATATAGATATGATATGAAATATAGACTGATGCAAAATTGTAGTGAATCATGATGGGGGCCAGTGGGGTGGCCAGCGATTATAATGGGGTGGCACTGGCCACCCCTGGCCCCCACTTAGCTACTCCCCTGGATATAACAGTGGTATAACAGTCTTCACTAGGCTACAATTGCTGCCCCAAAAAGGCAATGTCAAATCTTCATAACATAAAGTATGTATTGTCCAAGACTGACTTAAACATGTAATGATTAACGAGACTTTATGTACACTGAAGCATGTTAATGCTGAAGGGCTATACAAAGATATGGTTATGGTCATGTTATTTGATTAACCCTTAAAACATTGTATAAACTGAACTATATAGTAAATTTGAAAGATTACACCAACGTGATTTATTTCAATTGTCACCATTTTAATAGGGATTTTTATTTTATTGTATTATAATAATTATAATAAAATTATTATTTTATTTTTTACAATATTTGAATAATCATATTGCATAAATAAAGCAAATAAAGGCACCTTACAGTATTTGTAGCCTAATTGATTTAAACACTACTCTCCAGAACTTGACTATATATAGGCTTTGCTGCAAATGTTTTTTCTATTTAGTCATGGAGACATAGCCACTGCCGTATGCATGACCCATATCTACATTTGTTTCGACTACCTTGTTAAGGTATTGCAATCGTCTGCACTATTTTCCTGACAAATCACATAGGATTCCTACAAGCACCCTGTGTCAGCTTTTCCTTTTCGCAAACACAAACTAAGCACATGATCGTCGATGTAAACACACATGTACACTAGGATAGTAACATCCTGCATGCTACAGTACGTATTAGCAACACAGGTGTTGATGGACACATGTTTAGATAAGGAGATATCCTTTTACTCATGTCAGCAACACACTCTGACCACGCATGAACTGCAGCACCCCATGAAATGAATAGACGATGGGAACAATCTGAAATCCAAAGGTTGAGGGGGAGACTCTTCACTGTCTTTATGGACTACTGCTAGCGTAGGATGGGCTGTTTCATTATAGATGGAGTTAAGACTGAAGAGTGTCAATGTTTTTCTTCTATTTCATTCTCTTTTTGTCTCCGTCCCCAGCCATATCTCTGCATCTCTGTCTGTGTCTCACCACCCTCGCAAACTCTGACTCCATGCTTCTCATGTTGGTCATCTGTTATGTGCAAGCCAGTTGCTCAACTATTATTTGTGTGAGTTTTTTTTTAAAAGACAGTTGGGCACCAACTATTAGTAGTAAAGTGAGAACTATATTTTTCAATAACTACCAGTATCTTTTTGCTCGTAATGGTCAGGCTAAAATTCTGTTTTGACAATTTGCACAGTAGCTATATTCCATCAAAATGTATACAAGACTAGGATTTTGCATGCAATGACATCGGGAAATGAACTAGTCTATTTTCTACATGCCAGAGGTGTGCAAGGGTGTGCAAGAGTACAAGGCTTCAAAATAGATACTCCTTTTTCTTACAAAGATCTTGTCCATGTAACACTTTTTTGGTAATAGCTCCTTCTGTGTACCTCTTTATTTTCTTTGCCACATGAATAACACATTGCTGGTCAAAACCTTGCAATAATAAGGTTTTGTGAGCTATTAGTTCAGTGTGTGAACATGTTTATCTTCTTTCATTTCCAGTCAGTGTTTTTGTCCTGCAACTGTATGACCGAAATTGGGTTGGATGTGCACTATTAAAATATTTCCCTCTATGAAAACTTTAATGTTTACCCATCACCCAGAAAAAAAGGTGTCACATTTTTGGCACTAAAAGTGTTCGGCCAATAACTGCTAACATTAAAAAGGTCATATAGTTTAGTTTAAACGCGTGTGGCTCAGAAACCATGGTTTATACAGTGTTTCTCAGCAATGTCAGTTTGAGAGAAACTCACTGCTGTGAGACTGCACTAGCAATCTGTTAGATGTCATTAAATACACATCAGGAATAGCTGTGCGGAACAAACAATCAAAAGGGCAGATGGAAATGCCTCACATTAAAAGGTTGAATGTCACATTACATGTGTGAGTCTAACATGGTCTATTCAGTGGCCTACAAGTTTGCGGATCAAAGTTTTGTAACACTGGGATCCTATTTCATAGGGACAATAATGTGCATCATATCGGATTGCATCGTATCAAATACAATTAGATGGCATCACTGTAAATCGTCAACAGAAATAATCACAATTATAATTTCCTTAGCATATTTCCATTGAACCCAGGATTCATCCAATACTGGGTCCTGTCCTGCAGCCCTTGCTACTGTTCCTTTTCTTTAACCTTTGTAACCTCTCTTTTCTTTATGACCCCAATTGCTGCAGTATACTCTAATTAGGCTTTGTGCCAAGATTAAATCAGTACATTTTAATGCTGCTCTCCATAAATGCACCTGTACAGTAGCATTGTCTCCTAAATGCACCTAAAGTCTGTGGGAGGATGGGCAGAGAGTAATGCTATCCACTCAAGATTGTTTACAGTCGTAGCGCCATGATGTTCACCATATGCCCACCATATGCACAGCATGTGAATAAGTAACGTGTTGGCCCTTTAATGAAGCAATGTCTGCTGGGACACACTTTGTCATTTACAGTACGTGTCACAAACCACTTGGGATGTAACTGTTCCACATTCTTTATGTATGCCTATGGAGAGCATGTAATTAGCATTTGACCCTGGTGTTAATGTCATGTGTTAGTACAATTACTTGCCTCTTGTATTTGTTTAGCTTGCATAACTAGTGGATGTGGCTCTCATGATAAAATTACACTTTCAGGGGAGCAGTTTGTAGGCCAATAAACTCTACTGTGCCTCTTAGCCTTGATGTTGGTTCACTGCTATGCAAATGGTATCCGTCTTGCCCTCTGCTTGATTTTGTCTATCGCAGTTCCCAGTTATTCCCCGAGCTCACTCTTTGCATTTAGAACGTCCTAATGTGCTACTGTGAGGAAACAATTTTTGCAAATGCATACTGTACAGGGAAGAGGATCTGTTAAGCTGTTATTGTTGAAGGGCAAAGGTGAAATATTTTAAAGCAAATTCACTCTGTAGAGAATTCAATGAGATGATAGCCTTCACAAATAGAATAGACTGACAAATAAGGAATGCAGAACATGTATACAATATCCTGTACTCTCAAAACAAAGTTATTGCTTTTGTATAGTCACACAGAACTTAATGTTTTCAAAATGATTAAGAGGAAATATATACAGTTCAGACACGAGTCACAGGAGAGGACCTGATCACTCATTGGATAGAGGAGACATCATTGCTTTGGTGCACTTAATATTGGGCTCACACATCACAATGTTCAGCTGGCTTCTGACATCTTATCATGGTAATCCATTTGCACTGGCCTTCTCTAAAGATCAATAGCTGGTTTAGATGTGAAAGTGGCGCTGCCCAGTTATGCCGCCTATGCATTTGATGACCTGACAGTTAAAGGTGGAGTCATGGATCCTGGAGAGAGGTTGATATACATTAGGGCTGACAACATACAGTGTTAATTGATTAATTAATTGTATAAACAATAATGCGTAAAATAAGGAAGATTAATCATATTGATAACCCCGATAACCCCTAAAGCCCTATAGAGCATGAAACCGAAAGAATACAAATATCAGAGGATGGTTATGCTGATGCTTTTAATTAGTAATGATATCAATGCAAAAATAATCATAATAATAAACAAGTCGGTAGCCTTCTTGCACGCTCTACTCAGGCGGCACGCCTAGTCTAAAGCAAACTTAGTTTTTCCCAGGCCTACCGTAGGTGAGAACAAGTAGTCTACATCTGACAAGGACAATCTCCATTCAGACAAAAATCTCAGCCGCCAGCTGTCCGAGTCAAAAGGATGTACACTACTTTTAGAGACAGAAAGACCTGATTTCATCTAGTTTGGAAGATGACTTCAAAAATGACTTCATAATGCCAGGGAGCAATATGTAGTCAACAATATTTGATGCTAGATGAGTGGTGATCTGAAATTGGTGGCAAGAGTAGGCCTTTAGGCCTACAGATCATCGCAGTGCAAGAGAAAGAAGCCTGTTTTCACGATGGTAATAAATGCAGACAACATCAAAGGCATTATAGAGGGGACTACTCGATATAATGTTAATGTTAGCGGTGATTAGCCAATGTAGATTGAACACAGTAGCCTAGTCAGTGTAATATAGGCCTAAAATCTATTTTTGTTTGCTGCTAACACGAACGATGTTGCCTTACCATACTGTAAGAGCTGTTGATATTCAATTTTTCATTTGACATCATACAACCCCATGAATGCAGTAAAAAAATCAATGTTGTCAATGCAGTAGCCTATAGCCTAGTCTCAGCCTCTTCCATTCATTAGCACTACGTCACATAGGCAACTCTGTGCTGACCGTCTAATACATATACAGTGCATCCGGAAAGTATTCAGTGCTTCACTTTTTCCACATTTAGTTTTTTACAGCCTTATTCCAAAATTGATTAAAATATTGTTTCTACACACAGTACCCAGTAATAAGGTAAGAAAAGGTTTTTGGAAATTTTTGCACATTTATTCAAAATACAAAACGGCACATCCTGTTTCCGCTGATCAACCTTGAGATGTTTCTACAACTTGATTGGAGTCGACCTGTAGCAAATTCAGTTGATTGGACATGATTTGGAAATGCACACACATACCACAGTTGATGGTGCATATCAGAGCACAAACCAAGCCATGAAGTCCAAGGAATTGTCTGTAGACCCCCGAGACAGGACTGTATCAAGGCAAAAATCTGGGGAAGATTACAGAAAGATTTCTGCAGCATTGAAGGTCCCAATGAGCACAGTGGCCTCCATCATCTGAAATGGAAGAAGTTTGGAAGCACCAGGACTCTTCATTTAGCTGGCCGCCAGGCCAAACTGAGTGATCAGGGGAGAAGGGCTTTAGTCATGGAGGTGACAAAGAACCCTATGGTCACTCTGACAGAGCTCCAGCGTTGCTCCGTGGAGAGAGGAGAACCTACCAGAAGAACAACCATTTCGCAAACACTCGACCAATCAGGCCTGTATGGTAGAGTGGCCAGATGGAAGCCACTCTGTAAAAGGCACATGACAGACACACATAGCCTGCCTGGAGTTTTCCAAACGGCACCTGAAGGACTCTCAGTCCATGAGAAAGAAAATGTTATGGTCTGAATGCAATACCGTAACTAGGCAACAACGGGCCCCAATGCAGAGCGCTGAAAGCGGGCCCTTAATAATACCCTACTTTGAAGCAAGCTGTTTTTAAATGTAACACAATTTAAACGGCAACAGTGAAATGCGCTGCACTAGCCTACTGATGCCAATGCCAAATATCTGCAGAAGTAGCTACAAGCATTTTAGGAGATCAGGGGAGACATATGCATTGATTATCATCTCCCAAGTCAAACATCAACGATGAAATCTGACGGAGCACCATGACAGATGCATTATTGGTGACGGTGCACCATTGTGAAAAGTGTGACCACACCCTAACTGGAACAGAGAGGTGAAATAATGAGAAAACGAGACTGAGAAAATAGGGAAGTTTTGTGAACTGTAAATGCCACACCAGCAGAATCAAAACATGAAAGTTGAGTTATAAGAATAAGAGTTCAAATGGTCTTTCCAACAAGGATGCACACCAGATCACAAATGCGCATAGTGGTTATTATAGTTCATGAAAGGTCCTTTGACTTGGACACGCAGGGAATACTGTATACTGAATCCCTTTAGAACTTTAGAAATAATACTGATAAAACACGATATTTTGGGGGCTCATGCTAGCTTTTAAGGTAGTAGGAGGGAACCTACATTTGTCTAAAATGGGAGTGTTAAGGGGTGTTGTTTTACTGATTTAGAAATCTTTGATTTTAACCAGTAATTCCTAAGTCTGTTGTCAAAAGTACGTACAACAAGAAAAAAAAATACAATAATTTCCCGGCTATTAACCGCAGTTAATACATTGATTTTGCAAACTGTCGGCAGCTCTGCGGCTAATACTCGGGTGCGGTTAATAGACAAGTTTATTTCTAAAAATTACATTAAATTCTGACCTGCGGTTAATAGTCGGGAAATTATGATACGATTGTGTCTCATTTGATAATGTTCAGATTAATTGTTTACTCTGTGTACAAAAAATTACTTGTATGTACATTTTATTCAATAGCCTCTTGTTACCTATATTTATTTATACATAAATTAATTAAAATATTTTTTTCCCCCTAATCAGTGAACACACAATTCAGAACAAATCCTTCATTTTTGTAATACACTATTGGGTATGCATATCAATGTCTTCGGAATAACTTGGTAAATAACGTAATTCTCAGAAAACTGAGTCATGATTGGCGTGTAAAGTGTATATAATCTCAAAGGTTGACATGGAACAACTGGGGGCAGCTAATATGGATTATTAAAATCCAATTATATGCACACATAGGCAACAGCTGCAACATAACAACTGGATTCTGAATGGAAACAGTCCAAAAGTAACCCAAACACACTCATTCACTCACTAGCTCTCTCTTTCTCTATGTCCTATGAAAAAAAAAGCAGTTCAGTTGTGAGAATTAAGAGTAATCACAGCGCCTCTTTGCAGTTTGCGAGTATCTTAACTGAACACAGCTTGGAGGTAAAGTAGCCCAAATATTCCTGTCTTTGTATATGTGAACCCTTTTCAGAAGCAACGACTATAATGTGCAAGTGGTATAACGTTAAAAAGAAACACTCCTTCAGACTAGAGAGGTTAACTTTAAGTTTTTGACACTTTTCTAAAGATGGTGAGAAGGAACGCATGCATCTACACACAAAGACACATCTCTGTTTAGGTAAACAAACAAGTCTGTGACTTTTATCACAATATATTGATGTCTGAAATCCCAATGGTGAGACTGAACTAAAATACTGAGACCATGTTTCAGCCCTGTATTACAGTGTACCATTTCTTATACAGATTAACATTTCAAGGAAAATCTCCCAAGAAATCCCAAATCAGAGACTGCAGTCACTGCAATACAGTTCCACTTTATAACTTCACACCATTCTACCAGTGGGTCTAAAATTGGAGCACATTCCCCTACAACAGCATTCCCATTAGTATGAAAAGGACTGGTACAGGCCTTGGCCCCGGGGGGACCCTAGTTCACACGTCTTTGACATGAATATGTGAACGAAGCCCGTTCAGAGGTTATTTAGCATAGTTCTGTGTGAGTGTGATGTCCAGCTGGGGAGGACAGGAGGGGATAGAAATATTAATAATAAAAGACAGTAATGCTGTGGAAAAGCCAGAGCGTGACAAATAATCAGTGCCACTGAAATACAAAGATACAGTACAAAAATGTCCAGACGGCTTTCGAGTGTATAGCTCTGAAATAAAGTACAGTAGATGCCTACAAAGCCAAATGAAATTGGAGCAACACGTGAAATCAAACAGATCTATTTGTGTGTAGAGCATTTTGCACTTTAATTGTAAAAACTAATTGGAATGGAAAATCGGTAAAGAGAAGTTTCCCTGCCCGGAGGAAGCCCATGGGCCCCTTCTGGAGCCAGGCCCAGAGGAAGGGCTTGCTAGCGAGCGCCTGGTGGTTGGGTTTGCCACAGAGTGCAGCCGGAAACAGCCCAAACAAGCAACGGGGCACCATCCTCCTCTTCATCCTATGGGCCCACCACTCGTGGGAGGAACCGTGGGGTTTGGCTGCGCTGTCATATGGGTGGCAGCGAAGGTCAGGGGCCTCGACGGACCAGACCCGGGAAGCAGGGGCTGGCTCTGGGGACGTGGAACATCATCTCGCTGTGGGGGAAGGAACCAGAACTTGTGCGAGAGATGGAGCGCTACCAGTTAGATCTGGTGGGGTTTACCTATACGCACAGTCTTGGTTCTGGTGTGGGGATACTCACAAGTCCCTGCCTGAGCGCCACTACATGGAATTTCCACAGGTAGTTGAGAGGGTCACCTCCCTACGCGGGCTGTGCGGAAGAAACCTCTGTTGTCAATGCATATGCACCGAACAGCAGTTTGTAGTATTCGGCCTTCCTGGAGACTATAACAAACACCATGTTCGAACATAAGCTTATGTGTATGTGGTACCAGAACACCCTAGGCCGAAGGTCAATGAGGTTATCGTATCATTTGATCTGAGGCTGCATGTTTTGGACACTTGAGTGAAGAGAGGGGCAGAGCTGTCAACTGATCACCATCTGGTGATGAGTTGGGTAGTGTGGGTGAACTGGGAAGGTGGCCTGCCCGTGGAATCTTCAACTCACAACGCCGGCGGAGATTTTTGGCATCCCTGTGAAGGTTGGGGGCATTAAACCTGGGTGGGCATTGTTAAAAGCTTCCATTGCTGAAGCTGCAGCGGAGAGCAGTGGTCTCAAGGTCTTAGGTGCCTCAAGGGGTTTTACCCCTCGAACATCGTGGTGGACACCGGTGATCAGGGAAGCCGTCCGACGGAAGAAGTAGGCTTTCCTGGTCCCAATGAACTCGGAAGTGGTTGCAAGGTACCGACAGGCTCGAATGTCTGCTGCCTCTGCTGTGAAAGGCAAAACAGCAGGTGTAGAGTAGACACTGAGAAAGACTTGGTTTCTGAAAAACCATCTCCCATCTCATGAGGGGAAAACAGGGAATGATCCAAGCTGTGTACAGTAAGGATGGGATGCGGAACTGAGAAGGTAATTGGGCGGTGGAAAGGAACACTTTTGAGAAATTTCTTAATCCAACTAACACTCAACTATGGTAGAGGCAGAGCTGGAGGCAGATGGGGGATTATCGCCAATTACCCTGCTGGAAGTCACTGAGGTAGATAAACAACTATGCAGTGACAAAGCCCTAGGGATTGATGAGATCCATCCAGAAATGCTGAAAGCGCTGGGTGTGAAGGGGATGTCTTGGATGACATGCCTCTTTTAACATTGCATGGAAGTGTGGGACAGTGTCTGGGACAGTGCCCAAGGAGTATCAGATGGGTGGTGGATCCCTTGCTTAAAAAGGGGGATCAGAGAGTGTGTGCTAATTATGCCAATTGTGCCTGTTATCTCACTAACCCACCATGATTGGTCCGCCAGCAGGGTGGCTGAAAACGGTTTCCAGACTAGAATCTCATCTTAGAAAATTAGAGTAATTGTTGGGTGGAGACAGGTTACACAAGCACCACAGTTACCCATACACTACTAAAAAGATATGACCTAGACGAAACACTGAAAAATATGAATGAGCTGCGTTGCATCGATTAGTGATGCGCCTAACTTTTTGGCTGGTGCTCCTAAAATTTCCAGTAAGGAGCACCAGTGCTACTAGTGGAAAAAGTTGGTCTGGAGCCCTGAACTAGAGAAAATTACTTTACTTACCTAGCATTTTTAAGTACAATTATACAGTACCATGTGCACATTTTAATAACTGAGTGTGATTGCTTCTATAAACTACAGAACTGCACACTTTCAGTGTAAGTTGAGCCTTGATATAAATATTAATTTAATTCTCAGATACTATATGAGTCACAGGGTTCCTTAGAGAGGTAGGTTGGTTGGTTTAAGCCCAAGGCAAATAACGCGCTGGGACTCCCAGTGCCTCTCAAGATTCAAAACCAACATCCCCAGGTGTAACTCGTTTATCATGCTTGTGTGACCCATATAGGGTATAGTTTGAAAGCGCTCAGTAAAAACCTTGAAAAGTTTCTTAGAAATGCATTCAAGATGCATCCTAACCTTGACCCCAAATGCAGTTGAGATTTGAATGATGCAAACAGAAAACATGTATGGTCTTGATGTCATTTGGTGTTCAATTATATATTTAAAGTATAAATAAAATACTGCATGTTTATTTGCGGTGGGACGTCTTTGCTACCACAATAAGCTAAAAACAAAAACATGTCATCTAGTGTTTTGTTATATTTTGATTTGACTGGCTCTGTATGTATGGTATTTCTTTTGTATGCCTGCACATTGTCCTGCTGATAAAAGCAGAGGTAGAATTCCATACTCAGACACCCTGAATTGGAAATACCAGAAATAACTTCTTTCTTTATTATCTAATCTATTCAATTTCAACCTGAGAAGAGGTCTTCCCAGCCAAAATACCTCAAAACAAAAAATGTGTGTAACCATATCTAAAAGATAGTAAGAGGTGAAAAAAATCATATTTACATTAACCTAAATGATTAAACGGAAATTAATTCTTAAGAAATAAATGAAGCATAAAGATATATTGGCGCTTGCAATCAACACTCTTGCATATCCATCAGCTGTGTTCATCCCGGCCTCCATAATGTTTTGATTAAGTTTTAACCAGCATCTGTACCCACACTCAACATGCCCCACTTGGTTATGACACATAAACAATGGCCTCTCATTCCGACTTCAGGCTTGATCTCTGCTTCGGTGTGCATACTGTGTCCCTCTTCAGTACTGTATGTCGCATGTTTGGAAGCCAGTGGCTGCTGATTCCATTATTCTAAGTGGTGCTTGTTGTGTAGAAAACATTAAAGAGAGGTTATGGTAAATTGATACCCCCCATCCTCCCCACTTTGCATATTGTACATTGCAATACGTACTGTATAGCTTCTCAACCTCCCCGGGAAATTGAATTCCCAATAAGGTTATCAAATCAAGTTATTTCCCCCCCCAGCCCAGGCAGAAAGCCTTCCCTTCCCCTTTTCTAAAGATCGCATCTCAATTCACTTACAGAATAGATTACTGGCAGAGCGATGGCAGAGGACAACATTAGACATAGAAACAAATGGGAGGCGATTGTTTGCCTTCAAATTGTTCCTGGTTTCATTTGTAGCAGAGAATGCACAGGTCAAAACATATTACAGGGTCTTCCTGTGTACTGCCTTCCTTAAGGTGTATCTAACCAGAATTAGACAGTCAAACTCCTATCACTGATGACACGGGAGTCAGGAAATAGCCTTCTAGTTCCAGATTTATTGAAGACTCAGTTCAGTGTGCAAAATGATAAAGGAGTGAATCTGTAAAAAACAGAATACAAATCTATATATGGTTTGTATATAAGCAAACAAAATACAATGACATTGTATGTCCAACTATGCTACTAAATTAACATAATTTTAAGTACAAAATGTACACCACCAAAATGCTTTGTTACCGTAGCTGTTAAACAGGCAATATAGTCTGAGCTGTTTATCAATCACAAAACATAAGTGTCTTAGAAAATAATTGACATATGATATAGTTTTATATTGTAGGATGAACTAAAGATACAACCCAGTATTCACAGGCAATGCTTACGCACGGCATAACAAAGGATGGCTTCGGTTCTCTATCTGTGTCTTACATGAGGCGAACTTCCAAAAGAAACTAAATCACTTCCTGGTAAATAAACCACTTTCCAGCAGGGGGCACTAGAAACAAAGGTGGCTTACATTAAAAGTAAAGGGGAATTCACACTACCGGCGGCATGACGTCATTAAATCCTATTCATGTGTGTTGGTGCCACGGCGGTAAACCCGAAAACGCTTGCCGCGGCGACAGGCACAAAGACGGCGGCAGGAACAAGCTGGCCACGCCCTGGTAACGCCTCGAAATGCTGTCTCCTAACCGCACGCCGAAAGTTTAACTTTTGCCGCCGGCGTCTGGCCAGCTATATATCGATCATATTTTTTATCCGAAAACGAGAATATAATGGACTAATAAGTACCCGAAACAATACAACAACGTATGTTCTCATTTACAAATATGTTGTAAGGAAGGCATTTGCAAGGAAATATAGAAAATACAAAATTTGATCTGATTTGATAAATAAATACTTTTTAAAGCGGAACAAATTTAGTGCCTCGGTGGGCACAGCTATTGCCACTGGTAGTGTGAATGCCCCTTAAGGCAGAATATCCTGGTTAAATTAAGGGTAAATATATATACATTGGGTCTGTGTGCTCTCAGAGTTTCAAACAATACAGAATTTAAAATATCGTACAGTATATCTTTGCAGCAGATTATATGCATGAGTAAAATTGTTTTAGATTGAATACAAGTTTACATTTGCAGGTACCGTAACATGTAGCTGCAACTAATGGTGGCCTTACATCTAACGACTTTAAAGCGATTTCACTGTTGCACTGTTATGGGAATAAAATCACGAGTGTCTTACTAGAGTTTTAACGGGCTCCTGTCATCTCAATCATTTGGTGTAAGGTGGAAATAAGAGCTCTTAATAAGTCAGTATTTTTTTCTCATCTTGACATTCCGACAAAATCAAACATGTTTATTGTTATCGTAAGTAACACAACCTCTATCCGTCTTGGCTCATGCAAATAAGTGGACATTGCTTGCCAAACGGGGAGAGCAGGAGGGGTTGGTACACACCAGAAAGTCAGCTTTTTTTAAAAGTGCTGGAGTAGCCTATATGCAATAGGCATAATATAGGAAAACCCATCAACATGACTCAAAGGAGCAAAGGATACATTAAATGTATTTAATAACAAATCCACATAAGCCCACCCATTAGAATCAGGACAAAATGCTTCCTTCACAAAAGTCAATCAAGACACAATCAGAATAGCCTTCCATACAACTATGGTTAAAAAAACATTGTGGCTGCACTGTGAATACTTGCAAGACACTTCCTAGACACTCATGATTTTATTCCCACATTGAATATGTGTCCGACAGTGAAATGGTTAGGTGTGAGTCCAGCATTAGGCAATAGATCGTAATCACACCCGGAGGTGCTACTGAAGAGGGTTTTCTTTTTTTTATGTCCTGTTTAGGTGAATTGTTGAGGTCCCCAGTCTACACGGGTGTTTTGAGTTAATGATTAGACTTATTAGTAGGTATGGGGGCAGCTGGAGTGGGTGTGTTCACAAACTACTTGTTCACTCTTTTATAGTAAAGTATATGCACATAACATGTGCATTGTATCTTCAAACTGACAAAGTTTTAAAGGTTGTGTGGTTTAAGATTTCTTTTCTGTTTACAGGCTAGACAGGTAGGTGTATCCCTCTTTGGTAGAGCACTTCTGGGTAACCGTGATAAAGTTCTGTAGACCATATCAAGGTCAAATGGCCTGTCTGTACTGTACGTTTCCACCCAGACATATATTTCCAAGTGCTCCTAAATCGAGGCGATTAACGCTTCTGTCACAAACCAGTAAATCCCACTTCACATACTCGGGACCTTCCATCTCTCCGTATTGGCCAGGTCTGGGTTAATACACAGCAAAGGGCAGAGAGAGGGTCAGCCATTGTATGAACACATCAGATGTCTATCCCTTGGCTTTGTATACTTCTGGGACACTGTAGCAGGTGCAGAGGAATGCACACACACACAGCGTATATACACTGAACAATATGATAAAAGCAACACTTTTGGGGGGGGGG
>JAODUH010033670.1:0-22010 GCA_027564835.1 Typhlichthys subterraneus
ATTAATATCGATATTGCAATTTTCATGATCAATATCGCAATATCACATTTGATCAATATCGTGCACCCCTACTTAGAATGTATAGCAAGATAACACCTCAGAAATCGAACCACACAAGGAATCAAGCAGCATTTTACCAAAAGCATTCTTGTAAAACAGACTACTTGATATAGATCAGCTAATATCATCAATCATCCTCTCGTGTTTTAACAAAACATTTCCTGTACCAGCAATGTTTTCATGGAATTTAGAACATGGACAATAAATACAACCCTGCAAACTGTCAACAATGTAATGATCAGGGGTCATGTTATGGGGCTTTTGTTTAAGTGTTTTTTGATGTGTAGCATATGTACATGAAGCCTCATGTTGGGCGTGTTTGAACATGCCTTGTCCTCTACCCAACTACCTTTCTTTAACCTGATATAATGAACGTTCAAGTCTGTACTGCTCTAGCCTACTGCTGCAACATCCTCATAACATAATGTGATGGAACCATCAAATAGTTATAGCAATGCAATGTCCGTTATCCCTTAGTACCAGTTGACACCAGAGGTGCACTTGACACAGTCTGTGGTAAACTAGCAGTCAGAAATGTTTCATTCCAACATGCAGTAATGCCCTATGAGGCAAGTAGGTTCATGTTGGCTTCGAGAACAGCAAAAGTCTCAGCATGTTTCCCATTCACAACTAATAGTGAGCGGTCAATATTTGGGACAAGCTGACAGAGATGCAAAATTAAAACATATGATCACTTGATTTGATCTAAAGAAGCAATTATTAACAAAGGAGAAACGCGTCCTATGATTTTTGTGTCTCAGTTCAGCCATTAAAGGGTAAAATGTATAAGCTAATGCATTGTAATCCATTATGAACAATTGTTCAGAAAATAATGTGCCTACTGCTCAATTTAAAAGTGACTGGTTGGTTTGATAGTCATAATATTATTTTCTAAATTAAAATGTTACTAGTTTAATTGGTAGCTGATAATTTATTGTACTTATTATCGTATAAATGTTTAGCTGAATATGTTAAATGTGTTCTCAATGTGTGCACACTTAATGTAAATTATTAAATGTACAAGAAGCAAATAGAATGTCATGCTTTATAAAGTCAGCACTTGCAGCATAGCAATATTCTGTCCTAAAAAAGCATTGGTTGGTGTCATAGTCAAATCTGGAACTTTCTCCAGATGGAATGTTTACCCAAGTTTAGCATTGAGCCTCACTAACAGCAGCATGAGGACTTGCTGTCTACATTACAGTACCTGCTCTGTGCGGTAGGAAACTGGAATCTGCCCAACATTAGGCCCCATGTGGAAACCAGAATATCTCTAATAATGACATGGGAAGATAACTGGAAAGTCAAGAAGAAAATTCCACATTAGCATATTTAAATTAAGTAGCTGAATGTGTAAATTTTATTTATACCTGGAGAGAAAATTGGGATTATCTCAATAACATTATCATTACTATAATTTAATTTGCCAATTACGTTTCAAAAACCAAGAAGAACATTTTATGAATATCCTAGGTTAATTCACAAATATGAGTGCAATCATTGTGCTTGCATATTTCAGAGATTCAGAACCTCTAATACCAACTGTCTCACTAGTTTAGGACTCTATAATGCTGCTTTAATAGTTTCTTTGTATAATGTTGTAAACTGTAAAAGCTTTTATTTTAGTTTTTCCCCCTCACAATTCGTTCCACATAGGTTAATTATCTTTTTTCTGTGTATTATTTAGACAGGGGTCAATTCTCTGTGAAACCAATAGGCCTACCACACTGAACAACATCGAAACGTGAAATCTGTGTGAAAGAAACAGTGCTCACAATAGTGCCTGGGGTTTGGACCTTGCAATAATTTCATTTTGCTTGGCGCGTCTTTGTCCTCGACAGTCCACTTCACTGGCTAATCGCAAAGTGAGTAGTAGACTATAGGCTACCAAATTAATTTAAGAGGTTTATGGTGCACCTTGTTTCTAAAGTATCACAAAAAACACTAGGCATGGCTAGAGTCTACAATCAATGTAGCATTGGCCAATTGTAACGAATTGCGCTTGGTTATAGCTTTCGTAAAAATATTTACCAAATGTCTTCATGTAGGAAAACTTATTTTACAGCAAATATAAAATCACGTATAGCCTACCTTGTATGTGCTGGTTGACGACATTCTCCAGTCGATCTAGCCTCTCAATGATCCGGAGCGTATCTCCTTTTTTGTCACCTTCTAACTTTTTCTCTGGTATCGGCATAGGGACTTTGATATATACATTGGCGATGTAATTAGTAACCCATCCAACATACAGTAGACACACAATGTTGGTCATGCCACTCAGGATCACGCATGTAGACACCAAAGTTTTGGTTCTCCTGGTGCAAGCCATGCCAACATCCTCCATGCAGCTTACAAGATCCCGATAACCAGAGTCAGCAGTCACCCACCAAACATGGAATGCAGTTCAGTACAAGCGTCACTACAAGCCGCGCAATAATTCCCGTTAGTGCGATGAAGTTCAGCCGTATTGTTTAGATCATGCAGGGTGAATCAAGACGGTGTGTGTCAAATATCTACAGGTGAAGGAAACGGCTCACGTTTCCTCTTTCGTTCCATTACGAGCTGTTCAGCATCAACGAAGCACGGTGCTTTTTTTCGAGCCAACGAGATTGCACAGGCAAGGCTGACAGTCTCCCTACTTATGCAAGGCAAGCCCTTTTCTAATGATTCATATAGCCTAACTCAAATGTGGGAGGATCTAACGTGCGTGTTTTCATAGGCCTGCTCCACTAAATGTGTTTTACAGTAATAGTAGGCTACTGTTATATTGCCATAACAAAACATTTACAAAACAATCTATTTTTTGTAATCACCACAGAATACAGGACAGCAAAGAGAAAAATTATAAACACCAATGTCTATTACTGTAAGTGTCAAAAATAGAAGCATCAAATCAACTTAATCTCTTATTGTGGCGTTTTACCATGCAAATATCAAATGTGTGGTGCATACATAAATAATAAACGCCAATGTCTATTAATGTAAGTGTCAAGAAACACCAGATCAAGTTCATTAATACAAAATATAGGCTACTAGCAATAATCTCTTATTGTGACTTTTACCATGCAAACATCATGCGTGTGGTGCATAAAATATATTTTTTATGTTGTTGTTGATGTTGCTGAATACAACAGCAAAAATAATGACAATAATGAGGAGGGTGGCATGTATTCAGACCAACAAACCCAACATTGTAGCAAATACTTAGTAGTAGAATGAAAAAATTAATTAGACCCCAAAAGAGTGGCAATGCCATTAAATGACTCTGAATCTTGAAAATGCTGTTTGATTTGTTATACTTGAATCAATAGTTGCATTTACTTGAATTAAACATGAAAGTTATAGTTTTTTGCTAACAATATTATTGATTTTCTTGGATGGACTCATTCTTTTTTTATATGAAGGTCTTTCTAGCATACATTGTGGTGATTCAATCCATAGTAAAGTTCATTGTGTCATAAATGAACAAAAATATTAATAAATTAAAGGAAATTTTAATTTAATCCAATAATTTGTGCAGTCCACAAGTGCTTCTGATAAATGGCTGTGTGGGCTTTCTCATTCTTCCATCTTTTGAGATAAAGTACTTATTGGCCACTTCATACTACTTTTATAGGTCCTGTTTTCAGCCCTGAAATAGCTATTTGATTTCAAGTTGTGTAATTATATGCAACTTTAATTTAGAAAATAGATATCTGAGCAAGTGGCTTTTATGAGTTGCACCATTTGAATTATTCTCGCGCAGTGCCCTAAACAGAAGAGAATAAAAACTCATCTGAGATGCATGACAGAGAAAATTTTGTTAAAATGTAAACAACATTGAAAATGTAATTGTAGAGAAAATAGCATGCACTAATTCTCAAATTTGGCAGAGTACAATATGCTTGGTAGAGCAGGGACTTAGAACATTGACAATAAATCAAATGTTGCCTGCATGCAGTTGTCCAAAACCAGTGCTTGTTTTGTCTGTGATACTTGATTAAGGTTTTATGTTTTTTATCGGAATAAAATGTTTTGCCATGAGTTTTCCATCATCCATGATGGAACATTTTTATTTTACATGTGATTTAGTCCGTGTGCCATTTATGGTAAGGCTCATTGCCAAATCATTTTGGCATAGTTCACATGCATTTCTATTGCTTTGTCAATGGAGTGTGGCACACACATGGTGACACACTACAGAGATACTGTAGTGTGTGTCCAATACATTTGGTTGCTTACACACTTTAAATCTGATTTTCGTGTTTTCAAAAACACTTGAAATGCAAATGCTGATTGTTTTAAAACCATATTGAGAACTAAACATTTTACACTTACTTTGTCAAACCACAGGAGTCTATATTACTCAATGGATTTCTTAATCTGTTAATCCTTTCCTCTGGAGAATCTTCTTAGAGAAGCCAGACCTCATGATTACATATCTCAGCATGTCAATGCAAGGATGGTCTATATGATTTACATGTACATTTATAGTACCATGTCTAAGCATAAGGTTATAATGTAGATTTGAGACTGCATTTTTCCTTGTTCAATATTCCTCCCCATGACCTAGAAGCTGTGTTACTATACAGACATTCCACCTGCCCTTCACCCACATAGCGGTACACATACTGTGTACTGTCTGTCCATAAAAAACAGTACCAGAACTGGTATATACTGTATAACATTACATGTCCAGTAGCTCGTCTGGGTTGAAAGAAGATGGTTAATGTGTGCACCAATGCATATGAACATTAATTCATCAGGGTGTACATAAATGAATGTTGAGCTTTGTCAAACGGACCCCATATGATTACTACACCACATCTCTCTCAATAGATAGATAGATAGATAATGTATAACTGTTCCTATTTTTATTCACATTTTATTTGATTAAAATCTCAAGTGAATGGACTGTATCTAAGATAGAGAGAATACGATGAAGAGACGGTGGTACATTTCATGCATCTTTAAAAGCGAAATGTACCCATTGTGAAAAGATTATAATGGTTGACTGTCAGCTGTGGATTAGAAAGTACAGAAATGAAAGAAATTACGCTTGGCTGTCTTTTTATTTTCCAAGCAGGATGACTTGTTCTGTTATTACGCTTTGATGCACAAGTTAAAAGACAAGTGTGCCCAACTCCAAAAGTAAAGCCAAGAGGATGGCTCACGGTTCAAATGTACACACTTAAATGTCTGTCTGTTAAGACTTGTATAATGGAAGACTACAACGTCTATTGATTTCCTTTGGATACAAGCCAGCCACAGGGCCACCATGTGGGCATTGCTATGACCTTAGAGCCACATGCTGAGTGAGTGAGCCAGCCAAATAGCTGTCACTTTGGGTAGACGTGAGTGGTCTTCACATGTGCTGATTAATTACTGTGTGGGGCGGGTTATCCTGTAATCATGGCTGTGAGGACTAGGAGACAAAGACACTACCAAGTTCCCCAGCCATGGAGACAGGGATCATTAATCTACAAACCCTCTCTCAACTGCATCTGTATTACTGTAGTTGTAAGGGTAGCTGCTGAATTTATATTATAGTCTGGCCTTGACAGTAACAATGAATAAATACTTGACAGAAATTGTACATCTGTGTTGTAATATAACAACAAAGTAAAGATGATTTTTCATCATTATGGGTAAATGTGTTGAGTTTCTTTTTTCTTTTTTTTTTTTTTTTGTAGGATAGTAATTTACTGCAAACAATATTTAACCGTGATATCTGTCTGGAAACCCAATAAGTGCAGTTCTACAGATGTTTAACTGTTACCAACTGTCAGTCATTGTGACAGGGGACTATTAAAGTAAGTCAATTAGAGAATGAGAATGATCTCGGCTGCAGGCACATGAGCAGCAGAAAAGAGACTGTGGGGCCACATGCTGCACTTGAATGGACATTTAGCTTCACCCTGTTTCACACCCAAGGGATGGGGAAATGTTCCCCAGTCACATGCAACAGAACACAACAAGAAGGCAATGGTAGAAGCTTTGTATGTGTAGTGAACATATGGAGCCAGGGAGTGAGACCAACGATTATGCAATATGGTAATTGTTAATTCAATGAATGGAGCTTTACATATATTCCTCTACTGTATGTGCTTTAATGTTGTATAAATACTGTAATGGTCTTTTCAATTTATATCTATATAGGCTTTTGAATGTTGTGATTGATGCTAGACAGGTTTCTGTTTATGAGCATATAGCTTATTAATAGTACGACCAATAGTATATATTGAATCTAGAAAGAGGCAGAAGGAAAGCCACTCTAAAGTTTTCTCTGGCAAGAGCACTTTATTATTTATGCTGCTATTATTTTTGAAAAATGAATTACATTTTGGTAATGTTTGTATAATACTGCTACTGTATGATGACTGTGGCACACTTCATAATATTCTCTTGGTGTGTGTGTACATATATTCTTCTGACAACGTCAATATACTCAGTTTGCACGATTTTTGGTCATGATGGATGTAACAGCCATGCGACATATGCTGGGTTCAAATGGGGTAGTGTTTACCATGTTCACTAGAAGAGTCCATATGAACGACTTCTTGTGGTATTCACAACGTCGTCAAGTGGAACTTTTATGAAAGCTTCTTCACAAGTTCCCACGTCGTAATCATGAGTTCACGAGTTCCCATGTCGTAATCACGAGTCCACGAGTTCCCATGTCATAATCACAAGTTCACGAGTTCCCATGTTGTAATCCCAAATTCACGAGTTCCCATGTTGCAATCATGAGTTCACGAGTTCTCGTGTCGTAATCACAAATTCACGAGTTCCCATGTTGCAATCATGAGTTCACGAGTTCCCATGTCGTAATCACGAGTTCACGAGTTCCCATGTTGTAATCACAAGTTCACGAGTTCCCATGTCATAATCACGAGTTCATGAGTTCCATTTGATTGCAGCAATAGTCCTATGCCCGTGCCTGATGCTGTCGTGTAGGTCTTGTGCACGAGCAACAGCTGGGGAGCACAGATTCTGTTATATTTTTATGTTAATGCTAAATATAAAACAAAATATAATATTTAATCAATGTACAATTATATAATTATAGTCCACCACAAAAAGAAAAATCCAATTGTATTTGATGCAGTTCTATAGCAAGCATGCACAATATTTGGGACGGTGAACTCCAGCTTCACATAGCGTACTGAACTAAAGCACGTCATAAAGGCAAAGGTAAATGTGCTTTTATTGTCACATACACATACATGTAGTGAAATTGATCCTCTGCATTTAACCCATCCATCAAGGGAGCAGAACTAAGATTGTACTGCAAATGTGGCGTTAGAACATACTATCAAGATGGTGCGGCCCTTAACCTCCATTCATGTGCGTCGCTCTGCCAAAGCCTTTGTACGTACAAGTCACCATTTCTGTTCTAATTTTCTGTCTATCTGTTTATAAGTCTATGGCACATGGTACAAGTCCAACATAACAAACAGACAACAGCCAATCTGTTAGCCCTGACGACATGCTACTGTCATTATTCTAACAGAATGCTGTTTGCCTAATTACTATGACCTATTCAGCTACTGCCAAATGTATTAATTGTAAGTCACTTTAGATAAAAGCGTCTGCTAAATTATGTAAATGTAAAAGCTTAATGAAAAAGGGGCCTGTGAATTTCTCCCTCAGAGTACAAGCTATACAGCCGTGGTCCCACCTATTTTTACTGATTGTACTTAACAGAGCGTTTTGAAAAGCACTGAATGTGGAATAGGGTTGCCATGCAACTATTAAACATGTATTTAACGGATGGCAGGCTTTCTCTCAAAGGGGAAATTATTTTTACTTTTAATACTGAGGTCATAGCTTGAGACTATTAGAGAAGGGTGGAAATGTAATGTTTGTTTTTACAGAAAATACTCTGAATACAGTTTAATCTTACCAAACAAGACCAGGTTGTTAAGTTTATCACTTCTGATCTGTATTTGTTCATGCTAGATGTGCAGCAAGCAGGGATGTTAAATTAAAAGCCATTACTGTTAATGTTAACCCCCTCTCAGCTCCTTGTATAGATTTACCATTTCTCAAAATTCTACAGTGAGTAGAGTCAGGGTCAGAGCTGGGGGTGAAATTCCACTTTAAGTATCTGTATGTTGTCAATCAGCAGTGAAGTCACATAATGTAATTAACAATTTGACCAGATATAGCACATACATTTTGAGAGAAAAAAAAATCTGGGGAGGGGGTGAAAATACTAATAATAAATTGGTAATGTCAAACAACTTGTTTAGCATTACCAATTTATTATTAAATACTATTAAATGTCAAATATATAATAGTAATAGTTTGCTGGACCAAATTCATGGCTAAATCAGGGCGTGTCCCTCTAAGCTCAAAATAGTCAACAGCTCAGGAAAGTGCTCAGAATTGTTATTGTCGTTCAATTTCTTGCCATAAAGATGGACAGTCTTGTCAAATGCACTTGGATTTTAAAAGCAGAGAGCAGAGAGGATGAGAGAGGAAGAGAGAGAAAGAGAGAGCAAGAGATAGATGCTATTGAAGTCCTTGAATGAATATCCTCTTGAAACTGAACAAGATTTAATGAGTTAATAATGTATTTTGGTGTTTTAACTAAATGACTTATGCATAACACCCTTAATCAGCATACTGTGCATAGACCTTTTTATATATTTTGTGTGATAGGTTAAAGCTTACTTAGTATACTTTAACTGGATGAATAGAATGAGATTTTGCAATGCTGCGAAATCCTGCTCTTCCTCAGATAGAAGGAACCTGAGATTAACTCATCCTTTTAATACTAGGTTACGGGACTAATGTGGAGCTTAAAAATCTCTTTGCTTTTCCCCACTTTCTATATTTTTGCTGCAGATGTCCTTGCATATAGGAAGGCGTGTAGGAATAAAGTAGAGTTGAACATTAAAAACCATGAGTAAAAAACATGGCATATTCTGGTGCGCTACAAAACAAATGTCAGTACAGAATGCCACTTACTCTCGCCACGCTGTAATTATAGTTTCATTCATGAATTGTTTTCTTCATGACAATTTATAACATTTTGACGAAAAGCCATGAGCTGAGCTATCTTGAATACATGGCATCATCCATATACGTCTCAGGATGCAACACTGGACAACATGTTTATACAGTATATGTATTATTATAATAGTTGCTCACTGGCTGTGTTCTTGATACTGTCCAGAAAGAAGCCATACCACCACTGCAAGTTAGTCCCATAACCACAAACTAATCGTGCTCCGTTCATTGCTGACATATTTTGTTTTATGTTTCTTTCACAATAATATGATTTATTTAGTTACTTCTTCCAACACTGCCTCCCTCAAGCGCATCAGCATTTTAAAGCCAGGTGCTAGACAAGATTTACAAAGCTGTTGCACAGGCATCCCCGTCTGAGAACACTGTCTCCATGCCTGTCGTACCTGGCTGATCTCCAGTCTGCGACGGATCTCTGGAGAGAAATACGTGCGGTGCTAGACTACAAGAGCCACACAGTGCAACAATGCAGCGACGGGGAGATTGATGAGGATAGGACTGTATGCCCAGATACGCCTCTGTCTCAACCTTGCTTACATCCCATAATGTAACCCACACCCCCCTCCAGAGAGGGTGCCCTCTCAGGAGCCACAAGGTCATTTACCCTACACAAGGGGATACCATGATCCATGGTTTCAGAGAGGAAGCTCCATGGTATTGAGGCTATACAGCCCGCACAGAATGTCTGTTTGATCCCTTGTACTGGTTGCTAGGAAGCTGGAAGGTCATTGTGCCCAAAGCAACCGAAAAGCTATTACAACAGACAATACTGTGAGAAAAACAAAGCATTAGCAGCAATGCAGACTTGTACAAGAATAAATACTTCAGATACTAATGTTCCAATGGCTTACATGTCAGTGGGCAATCCATGTGCCGCAATGGGTCTCCTACCTCAGGGATGAAATGCACAGATGGTTTTTCAAGATGGTTGTTCGAGGAGAGATCAATCCCATAATGCATGTCTGATTAAACCTCATGCCCAGAAAAACTTGCACACAGAGGATTTATGTATTTTCTCACTGATGGAATCAAGCTATTGCAAATAGTAAATCATTGATCTCTCATATTTCTCTCATGCTTAACCACAAAAGAGCAAGATTTTCCTGAAGCAATATCATTTTAATGCTAAAACTGAATAATCATTTAGAACTCATAATTGAGCATGAGTGGGTTGATGCATGTGAGTCTCAATTTGGATTAATTAATACCTCAGGGTACCACCTGTCAGAACGGGAAGAATTATGATTATGATATATGTATTATGACGTGCATTTCAATTCATTAGATAATAATCTGAAATATCATATGGGATTTTTTTGTTGTTGTTTAGCTGACCTACCTGTAACCTACCCCGTAGCTGACCTGCCTGTAACCTACCCCGTAGCTGACCTACCTGTAAGCACCCTTGAGCGAGATGCCTAACCCTCTATTTGCACCATGTAATAGTTGTACTCATTGTAAGTTGCTTAAGATAAAAGCGTCTGCTTAATTACCTAATTGTTAATTAAATTGTAAACTTAAAATAATATTATGATATTAAGATTGATTATATGATCTGGTGGTGCTTTGACATCTTGAAATGAACAATACATACGTATATATAGAATAAAATAGGATAACCTTAATACAGTTGTAACAAATGGCTTTATGATTCATATATGATAAAAATGACAGGCGGTGAGAGGACTTGGGTAAAAGATGTCACATTAGTTATGCTGCTGTTGTGAGTTTTGATACTCAGGAAGATAATTTAGTTTGCAGGTCAGAGTTCTAGCACTTTGAGAGCAGATGCAATCCTCACTGATTCCCAAGTCTTTTAAAAATCCTAAGTGATTGGCCACTTGCGAGTCACATTTGTATTCATATTTATTCTGTTTTTCAACAGTTATTTAAAAAAAAACAATATCTTCCCTTGAGCATAGAATTCAGTTTCAGTACTTTCTTTTACAGTAACATGCATGCCTGACATGATTGGCTGTCTGACTCTAAGTGGCAGAGTTGGCTAAAGATGACACTTACTGTGTGGAACCACATCTGACTTGTTGGTTTTACAGTTCTTTTAGAGAGGATTTTTGAATAACTGACATGTTAGAATGATTTCAAAGTGCAGCCCTTTCATGTCTTTTCAGACAACACAACTACCACACAACATCCAAAACGTAACCTTTAAGACAAAAAGGTCAAGGAGCTTAATGCTGACAAAAATGTCAGAGAGGAATTTTCCCAAGAGAGAGTGTCTCTGTGGTCTGTATGCATTTCACAAAGGGGTTGACCAAAGGAAGAAAAAAAACAACATTTAGCCTACTGCTACAGTACATATACTCATAATGTTACACACATTTTTAAATATTTCTTTAAGACAATTACTTTATTTTATATTACGATAGTCCTAAAACATAATACATTATTACAGTGACTAAGGTGATGTAAAAAATTGGATTTTACTACATGGCTATACAAATACTTATTGATAATAGAATGTTTGACTGATGAATATAATATATAACATACTTGAAAGGTGTAATGCTATTAAATCATTATTCCCAGGTGTGTTTTGCTGAGGAGTAATGCATTGTGTATCTGCAATTCTCTACAAGTTTATCATTTGAATATTAGTTTCCTTCAGGTCCTCCACTGTTGACCAGGCTGTGACTATATGAAATTGTTTGTGAAGTGTGGAATCTGAAATGAATTATCTGTATTTGTATAGTATTTTTTCATTACTGAGAGTGCCTTGTTGCTACAGTTCCATAGACGAATAGTGCTACTGAATCACTGTAAGGTCAGGAGTCGTATCCTGCGGTGATGCTCCTCCTCACTGGTGTAACCTATTATGGCCCCACAAGCCATCCATGCATTCAGCTAGAGTACACACCAAACTTCCATTCATAAGTCACTCTCATTCATTTGAGCTGTTGTGTTGTGTGGGTATATCTTCCTAGTTCGTATAGATTGTGTAGGCTCTTTTTCTCTGGTGTAATGTACACAATACAGACAACATATTTTATACCTCAGCTGTATGTCTGTCTGCCTGTGAGTAGAAACCAGCATACAGACAGTGAAACTGTCAACATGGGCAGAGCAGGCTCAAGCCAAAAAATAAAGACAAATGAATTTCTACTGATTTAGTCAGCAACAGAAAGCCTTTATTTGCTGCTTAATCAATCACAGTAGTTTGCTACAGTATAATAATAAGATAATAGCGTGATAATTCCTCCATGAACATTCATGGTTTCTACTGTAGAACTGTGTGTATTATACTGTGCATACAGTGTACAAGTATGTAGTGTATATACTGTATGCAGGATTATTTATTAATTTATGTATTTCTCTTTGTATTATTGTATAATTAAACGTAATCAATAAATCAAACCTTTATTACACGCAAGGTCCGAAAAATACACATATATATAGTAAGAATTAATTTATAAATGTACTAAAGAACATAACACTTTTATAGAACTACACTTTTAACAGTATTATACTTTAAGTAATTAACTATTATTTCTGTCAGTACTTGTTTTCTGTCTAATGGCCATCGGTTGGTTAAAGAGACATACCATAACATCTGGTTTCATCCCTGATGACTTCTTTATAACACCTTCTCCTTGCACCATCTGAGCAGTACTTAGTTTTATTCATCATCAAATCTTATTTGCACTTCAAAGGAACCAAGGTGGACACAAGACTGGGAGTAACACGGAGAGAGCTATCTTAATTCTAATTTCATTATGCAGGGGAGTTCAAAATTCTAATCAATTACAGTGTGAAAGGTACCTCTACTGACTGCTTGTTTGCATCCTGGTACCATTATGAGTATGGAAGAGATTTCATTAGCATTTATTCCTCCTGAGCTTCTGACAGCAATGCTTTTCATTGTTTCCCTTGTGTTTCTCAGGGAACTGATATTCACTCATACTGACAAGTAAATATGTTGTTGTTGTTGTTTTCACACTTCATTTGTACCTGGAAGGTGAAAATACCCTTGTGGTTGAAACCAGAATAGTTTTGGTTTGAAACTCTGAAAGTGCATGTTGCTACACCAGAGTGCTGAATAACTCTCACTCCTCTCTACTCCTCCCCATTCAGCTCTCAGCGTTGCCCACTGTTCTTGACGCCCTCCTATAGCAGCTCACACAACAACGTTCAAGGTGTAGTCAGCGATTGTAACACACTTTTTTGTAAAATTCAGTGAAAATCTACTCCCGGTCCGGTAACTGCCCGTTCTGTGTGTGCGCTGAAAAAAATAATCTGATGTTTCTACACAGCCCTGGCTTTGTAAATGGGAACACAAACAAAGTGGTGCAGACCGCACCACACAACAACATCTGGATCGAAGCTTCTGAGGGAGCACCCTGAAGGACAGGTGTTTTGCTCGAGTTCAAATATCAACAGGCTTTCTCCAGAATGACTAGACCTTTAAGATGGAGCAGAAATGTAAGGCTTTGAGGGCCATATAGAGTTGTACTGGATAGAGATGATCCCCATGCTTGGTTACAGGGTGAGATTTACATGATTGATGTATTGTTTAGTGTTTTCTATATAACACTGCGCCGGTGATCTGTGTGATCAAAACAAAACAGTGTTCTAATTACACATAGCATAATAATACTGAATACCAAGATGATGTTGGTCAAAAGAGAGACATTCTTGAATTGATCTAGCGTGACTCCATCATTTCATGTTCAACAAAGTTCTCTCTCCACCACCAGTACATTCTAGACATTGTTAGCTCAAACTGTACATGACACGGTGGGTATAGAGGTATTTACCAGTAGCTACATACAGACCACATCCTCGTATCTTCTTGAATGCAGTATCACTTCTCATTTCTCAGCACCGGAGGTTCTTGCTTGAGGAGAGCAGAATTCATGACTTTTCAGTGTTTCGGGATTAACGTTTTTGCTTTCCTTGTTCACAATTTTTTTAAATGAATTGCTTAAATTGCACATTTCTACGTATACTGTATATAGTCATACTATGAACTAGTAAACATTCTTCCCCTTCTTCCTCTCCTTCCCTTTATTAAATATCAACTATGTGCCAAAGTGTATCTTAACTTTAACTTTAGCGTTGTGGGCCAAGGAGTGGCTGACACCACTCTATTGGTAGCTTGATATTCAGAGCAAAATGATCAAGGGAATATAACTGGGAAGGTGCAGAGCTATTGCAGACATTCCTGTTGACAAACAAAATGATTGTACTTGAGGCATACTGTGCAGTAGAATTAAATTGCCTCCCTCGCTCAACATCAAATCCCAGTGCCCATGTTTGCAAATGCCATGTAATGGTGCCTGCATGCTGTGCCACCTCTGTACACACTGCATTCTACAGCATCACAACGAGACCGTCTATCATCACTGTAGCCCATGTGACAGCTCATTCAACTCTCTGTAGATGTCCTGAGGTCTCTTCTATGCACTGATGGGAGCTACTGTGCTGACCTCTGCAGGACATACTAGATGACAAGGACTTGGTGTTTTACTGCGTAAAATGGAAGTCCTTGTGGGTTACCATGAGCTGTCACTGGGATTTACAGGTACCAGAGAGTTTAATATGACAACGGGCTCATTTTGAAGAAGTCAAAAAAGTTTTTCTATTCTCCTGAAACCCAAACTATATGTCAGGCTGGACAGCAGCAAGGTAAAACCTCTTTTTTTACCTTTTCCATTTCATCACATTTATATGTCATAGTGAAGTAAGGGGACAATATTATTCATGAACCTTTTGAGAACATTCTCTTCTCCCAGAATTTATGTAACCTAATTTATGCAGAGTATGCCTTTTCCAGCTTGTCAGTGGACTTGAAAGGAGCTCAACCTAGAGTCATGACACATATGTATGGATTTCATACTGTATGGTCAAAAGATAATAATGTTGTTATTGTTCTTTCACCTTCCAATTCCAGAAATACTCAAATAACCCTGCAGAGAGAGTGACCTTGTAATGTAGAGAGCAGCATGCAATCTGTCCAGTTCATGTGGCTATGATTCATAGTTCACAGAGTATATCAACGAGTAAGTCCAAATGAAATAATACGTAACTGAACAGAACTAAATTATTCTAAATTGTTTAGGGCTTAAGGTCATATACAGGGAATACATGTGGTTCACATGCATTTTATTTTATTTTCTTTATTTCTTTATGAATGTATTTTTTTAAGGGTTGTACTTTTGATTTTGCTACAATAGTGCAACATTTAATGAATGAGTTAGTTAGTCAACCTTAAAGACACAGGCTCACTTTGCTCACAACATCCAGATCTCTGATTACCAGGGCTGAAATGCACACCGATACTCCTCTGGGGGCTACTGTAGTACACTTCTTCCCAGTAGTCTTTGTCTGACCGACCAGTGTTTTGTTCAGCCGTACACCTCCCTGACCTCCACAGTGAAGCTTACCTGACTGCTCCCCAGCCCCACACAGACTTCTTCATAGTAACACAGTGTAAGTGTGAGTTACTAGGGTATTAAAGGCAATGTGTGTGATCTACCATGTCCCAGTAGGAGCATGGCAGTTACAAACCATACTACAGCAGCAGCATAAAGTTATTTTTTTCTGCATTTACAAGTTATTCCTCTGAAGCAGAGCTTTATTTTTTCAAATACATTTTTTTCATATTTTTACATAATTGCATTCTGGGGTTCCATTGTCAATTATACCTGCTGCTAAACAATTTATCATCTACTGTGTCACTGAAGGACACCACACAGTGAGCCAATTAATGTAATACAGTTAAATAATCTGGAGAAACAAATAGTTTGGTTCAAAATTAACAACATGTGCAGTAATATGGGAAAAAAATGTGATAAAGTGTTTAATGCAAAAGGTTATGGTTAATAATTGCATATCAACTGTCAACATTCATTTGGTTTAGTTAGTGTCTACATACCACATGTAACCCTTCAATGGCTTCCATTGTGAAAAATGACTCACCTTGGAGTCAAGGTCTGAAATAGGATCTGATAATTGATGAATTGCATGGCTCTTTCAATCTTACTTTTAGGATATAAAGTGTTTTATTCATAACTGAAAATCTGTAACTATTACTTGAGCCAGCATCAAGGATAGCATAGTTTTTCATTTAAAACCATTTCACCGTATACAGTACAGTCAGTGAAAGCCAAACATTTTTAATTTCTGCCAAAAAATGTTAGTCATTAACTGTGTCTAACCTTTAATGTGTTCTATCATGTCACAGATTCTTATCGGCCCATAACTTATCAGGTAAGGTCAGGTGTTGTCAAATGACACTGTAGCTTATTCACAAATGTACTAATTGTTAAGTTGCTTTAGATAAAAGCTTCTGCTATATGCTGTAAATATTTAGTATTTAGTAATAGTGGTGAGAGGTGAAATATATTCAAACACAGGCAGTACAATTGTTTCTCAATTTTATTAATTAAAGTTTTGAATTTAATTGATTTAATTGAGTAACAAACTGTAACCTGACATGCCAGAGGAATTGTTGTCACAAGTCCATCTGGAGAACCTGTTTGTAAATGGCAGGTACTTTCAAAAAAATACTTGGCAGTTGATTGGATGAACCATCTGGTTGTTTTCACTGTCGGCACACCTAAACCACGCTAGTTATTAACACGACGCTGATTAAAAAGTTCAGTCGCTATTCTGACACATTCAAAATGATTCCTAGGATTTCCAGACTGATTCTCACAGTGACATTAAACTGAATCACGAGGCTAATTGTACTGTCCCATTGTACATTTTAAATATTAAAATGTGCAGTGGGGCAGGTGAGCGTTTACCACTTTATTACATAATATTTCAGTGTTTGGACTCAGAAGATGCCTGTTTGTGAAGTATAGCAAGCAGAATTTCTCCCAATTCTTCAATTATTCATGTCAAGTGCACTTCATTGCTATACAGTATTTTGTGCTTCACATTGCACCACACTTTCTCAATCAGGAACAGGTCAGAGCTGTAGACAGGCCAATCTAGCAACTGCACTCTTCTTATGCGACCATGCCCTTGTAATCTGTGCTTTGTGTTTTGTGATGCCGTACTGGAAAATGCAGAGATGCCCCTGGAAAGGACAGCCCCTGGTTGGCAGCATAATATCTTCCTGCATTACTGGGAACCTCACAAATATGCAGGTCACTTATGACAGAAACTGGAATTTGGACATAACTGAAGAAAGCTTGGATGATAATTTGCCTCTTTAGCCTTGAAAACATGATGGCTGTTTTTTACATTTTTTATAAACTATTTTATAAATCTTGAATTTATTTCATTTGAGATTGACAGTGACAGTAAGTGTTCTTTGTAGTCCGAGAAGTGAACAGTGAATTGCAAATAGTTTTTGAAAAAAGACAATTGTCATGTTTAAACCGTCAAGAGGAAAAGCATCAGGTCCAAAAGCCAGCCTCTGCCAAAGATATAGGTTTGTCAGTTTCGACATATCTGTGAGGGCACTATTAATGCAGAAAGCTACATACTGTATTACGCTGCTATCCAGATGTAGTCTTTTCCAGGGATGTCCCTGCATTTTCCAGAAGGACAACTCAAAATCACATTCTGCACAAATTAGAAGTGACTGCATAAACAGAGTGAGGATGCTAGATTGGCCTGACATGCACTCAGGGCCGGCCCTCCCATTAGGCAAGTTTAGGCATTCATTTGAGGCGGCATTTTGACAATTGGATGCGCGCTCCTACAGTAAAGCTGTAAATAAAACGGATTTGTTAAAGGCACGGCAGTGTCAGTCACTCTCAAGAACACTCGCTAAATTTACGCTTATATCAAAACAATATATCCTATTTACAGAGCTAGGGCTCTGTAGATGTACTGCATTATTTTTACAGCATGCACAAAGAAGGGTAAAATGGCGAGGAGATATTTGGTGAATCAGTTTGTAGTTTACTATAGGCTGGGGCATTGACATAGGATAAAACTTATTTTACAGTGTCGATATTCCCAAAGCATAATTTTTATGTCTTGCTTAGGGCAGCAGAATGTCCCTGGCTGGCGCTGCATGCTGACTCCTGACCTGTTAACGATTGAGAAGGTATTACGAAGCAGAAATATACTATGTTGTTGTTGCAGAGCTTCCAATATAGTACAGGGTGAATAGAATTTATAAATCAATCTTTTTTGTTTTTATTATAATTTTTTTTACCATCCCAACTTTTTCTGAATTGGGGTTGTAGAATGAAAATGGTCATGAATTGTTTGAAAAAATCATTAGTGTCTAATGATGTATTATGCCACCAGGGAACCATAATAGACCACAATCATACAGACAAACAGCAGATATTGATTCAAACATCCCCGTAATCCAGAACAGGCATTCTCTCTACATCACAAAAGTCGTTCAATATATTACTGCGATATAACAAAAGTAAATCAAACTATTCTCTCATTTGACCTTCCCAGGGGTCCTGGAACACACAGGCTTAGCAAACATTAAGCATGCAGTGCTGCCAAGGCTGTCCATGATGCACCTAACCACAGAGAAGCCGCGCACCGATGTGTTATGACAAACCGACGAAGACACAATTAGGAGGTAGCGAGGGCATGCAGTTAATGGTTAGAGGGAGAGCAGACTGAGCTGAGCAGAGGCAGGAGGGCATTAAAGAGCAGAGAAATGAGGACCACAGCCATTGTGTCTACTTAGAGCCAACCCTTGTGTTCACTCTATGTCACCTGCTTCCAGGTCAACACTGAATGAAGGCATGGAGCCAAATTGCCTAAAGAGGACTGGCCAACACAACAAGTCCTGTCATGTACTGCATTGTGCAGGCTACAAATGAGAGCAGGAGAACAGAAAGCAGAAACCTGTTAGAACAAGGCTCTTTAGTACTAAAAAAAACACATTTTCAACTTCTTTTTCTGTTTGTGTGGCCGCATGAGTGTGCTCATACGCACGCACGCACACACACACACACACACACACGCACACACACACACACACACACACCACCCGTCTATGTACCTGTCTTCATGTGGAAATAGAGGACTTTATTAACAAACTAGGTGTTCCAGGTTCCACTCCTTGAAGACATACAGTACTAATCTGATCTGCGTCACGTTACTGCACCTGCACTGACTCAGTGAGATTAGAGGGGAGCAGGCGTGTCATCTGGTATCTCAGCTGTCCTGGTACAGTATATCACTGAGAACATAGTATATCTACCTTATTATGGGGGACAGAGCAGGCTTTGTGTCCATATGGCATGTAGGGAACCTGTACATGGAGGTCAGTGGGGTGGTAACAATGGGAACACTTTACCAAGCCTATTGTTCCATGTGACCATTGGAGGTCGTCACCTATCTGCTATTTAAACAGCCAACCACCAGCCTGACCAATAAATATTACCTTCATATTTGAGTCTAGCACGTTGTTGAAAGTGGTCCTTTAATTCTCTCAAGACATCTTTTAGAGAATAGATACTATGTTTCTTTACACACAGTGCAGAGCTTGTAGTTTAAAAAGGCTGCTTATTTCACAAGCCATACTGTAATTGTAAAAGTGTTTCTATGATGCCCTTCGTTGATGTTAAAAAACCCATGAGGTCTTGCAGCCTGCGGCCCACATTGTGGGACAATTAAGGTCATACCAGAATTACTTTGCATTCCAGCTGTTGTGCTATTCATTTCACGTATGAGACATTGATTTATGTGTCCTGTTGTGATGTTACCCTGTTGTTGTACATTCATTTATTTTAATCTCATTTTACATAAATTATTAAGAAGCAAAAGCTGTTTGCACTCACAATGCTTAGAAACATCTAAGAAAACAGTGCGTTAGTCAGAGTGGGTTATGGGTTATAAAAGGATGCAAGTAGATAATTTTCCATTCGTAAATCCAGGCTAGTAAAAAGCGACCCATCTGAAAATATACAGTATCATCAGGGTGATACACAATTCTAGTCATTTCTTTTTTACTGACTGTGATCTATACATGTACTCTATTTATTTTTTATTAAATTAAACAAATCTTTCCATTCAAGGTTATCATGTGTTGCAGTTGTTTTGATTCTTTAAGACTTTTTAAAGCCTTTAAGACAATTTTAATACATTTTAATATATTGTGAGCAACTGTTTTGAGTACTGTATAATTTTTATCTAATCTAATAATAACTTTTAGGGGAATATGACATACTGTTCAAAGCCTTCTAAATAACAATTTTCACTGTATAACAACAGGTTACATGAATGTTTCTATATCTGCTTGCATTTATATAGCCTACAGTATGTTTAATTTTAACATGGAAGGGTGGGGGGTTCCACATTAAGTGGGGTTCTTGGGGTCCTCCTCCGTGAGCATAAAAAACTTGATTTCCTGCATTATGGTTAATTTTTATGCATTAATTTGTGCCTTTTCCTTATCCTTATTGTGTTATTGTCTTGATCTATTTAAAGGAAAACACAAAAAGGTACAGGTGAATATTCCAAATTTAATATAATATAACGCAATAAGTGTCTCAGGCATTCTGTATTGTTTTCAAATTATCCTGGAAAAGAAATTTAGGAACCAGGTAATGTCAAATCTAACATTAGGGGATCATTTATTATGAAGGATGTAACTATACCCGGCTGCAACAAAAATCTCCCCATGTGGGATAATAAATTAATTTTTACTTTGATTTTGAGGGATAAAACTTCTGAAAATTAAATCAGAAAATAAACATAATTTCTTCTTTTTTAGGTGTGCTTATTAAAAGCAATTTTGGTGTGCTTCAGCACCAATAAATAGAGTTTACCGCCAATGCTAACAGCCTAATCCTATTAGCTAGGCTATTAACCTACTAACTCTAGCCAACAGGGTAAACTTTAGAAAAATGAAAACAATAGCTATATTTGAATTTGATGTAGAAAATGTTGCTACTTGTACCTGACATCTCTTGTAGGCTATAGCCTGTGCTGTGTCTACGGGCTATTGACTGTCACTTGGCTTGGGGTGCACCATAGGCCTGTACGTTCTGTCTTTTACATTTGACAGCAAAGCTTGGAGTGCTCGTCCTCTAATTTTTTCCACACATACAGTATCTATTCGCCTGCCCTGCACTCAATTTATTTGGATAATAAACTCAAATTAAAAAAATATCTCATACACCAGCTTGCATTCCATTCAATTGTGTGATAACTCTTGGGCCGGCCAATCAGATCTCGCATACAAGGATCAGTCCAAGATAGGAGGGGCCGCTTGTATCTCCCCTCAATATTGAAAGTATTAGTTTGGCCCAGTCTGACAAACACACAGAGATATCGATGTGCTGCAGATGCCTGCCAGGCGGCCGGTGTTCTGACGATTTATTCTGCATTGTCGATAAATGCTACCGTAGCGTATGCCCTATCAAAAATAGCTACATTACGTGGTCCCATAAAGTTATAATTCAACACAATAACAGTAGCCTATAATGTAATAACCTACTGTACAGGACCACATCATCTGCAAAAAGCAGCGATGAGATCCCCAGGTCACCGAACTGCAACCCCTCCCCACCACGACTACGCCTTGTACTACTAACCTGTCCATGAATATCACAAACAGTATTGGTGATAAAGCGCAGCCCTGGGGAGACCAACCCCCACCTGAAACGAGTCTGACTTACTGCAGAGAATTCGTACACAGCTCAGGCTTTGGGAATACAGGGATTGGATTGCCTTAAAAGGGACCCCCTCACCCCATACTCCTGAAGCACCTTTCACAGTATCTCCTGGGGGACCCGGTCATATGCCTTCTACAGATCCACAAAAAACATATAGACCGGAAGGGCAAACTCCCAGGCCCCCTCCAGGATCCTTGCAAGAGTGAAGAGCTGGTCCGATGTTCCATGACCAGGACGGAATCCGCATGGTTGTTCTTCAATCTGAGGTTCGACAATTGGCTGAACACTCCTCTCCATCACCTTGGAGTAGACTTTACCAGGGAGGCTGAGTAGTGTGATACCCCTGTAATTGGCACACACTCT
>JAODUH010033680.1:7236-18447 GCA_027564835.1 Typhlichthys subterraneus
TTAGCAGCAGGCTAACACTACAGTGAGGCTAACAGCAGTTTATCACCATGCTAAGGCTACAGTGTTGCTAACAGCTTCAGCAGCACGATAACACTACCTGGGCGTGAGGCTAACAGCAGTTTATCACCATGCTAACGCTACAGTGTTGCTAACAGAAGCTTTAGCAGCAGGCTAACACTACAGTGTTGCTAACAGCTTTAGCAGCAGGCTAACACTACCTGGGCGTGAGGCAGCTCATTGGATCTCCTGCTCAGGGAGTGCACGGCGCTCCCCACCACTCTGCTGCCAGTTTGGAGGTTGACAGGGGACGTCTGCAAAGGCTCCGGGCTCGCCGCCTTTTGTCCGTTAATGTGTGCGGTCACCATGGAAACGGGAGCCTTGGCCGGCACCACAGAGATGGCTATGCTCTGGCTGGGGGGCTTGATGAGCGAAAGGGGCTTGGTCGTCCCCACAGGACAACTTCTTACAGCCAGCTGAGAGAGAGAGAGAGAGAGAGAGAGAGAGAGAGAGAGAGAGAGAGAGTTAGTGTGTTGGGCCAGGAACTGAATTTTTCTCAAAGCAAAATCACTGTTTACACAGAGTGAACTTTTTTTCCCTCACACCAGGCAGGACGAGCAGCCTGGTGTGTTATTAAATATAATAGCAGAAAACAGAAAAATAGAGAGTAGAAATTGATGAAAGTTTGTTTCCCTCACTCTCACTTTGTATGCATGCTTCTGTGTGTGTGTGTGCGTGCGTGCGTGTGTGTGTGCGTGTGTGTGTGCGCGTGTATGTGCGTGTGTGTGCGTGTGCGTGTGTGTGTGCGCGTGTACATGTGTGTGCGTGTGCGTGTGTGTGTGCATGTGTGCGTGTGTGTGTGGTTAAAAGTGGGTTATGTCCACAGTCAGGTTGGCCAAGTCCCTTTACAGCAGACACTACTGTGTTGTGCACGAGACTGCCCTTATCATGTCACTCTCTCCATTTCTCTCTGTCGGCCCCACCCCCCTCCCCCGCTTGGAGAAGAAAAATACATCTTTCAAAAGCAGAGATAAGTACATCTCGTTCTACCCTCCGCTCGCCCTTGCACGGCTGAAAAGAAGAGGCACTCTAAATATTTTATACTCTTTCCCACTGCCCCCTTCTTATTTTGTCTTTTATGCTGTTTTCTGTGGAGTGTGGATTTTTTTTTTCTTTCTCCCGTGTGTGGAGTGTGTGGGGGTTGGGGGGGGGGTAAGGGATTGGAGGATGTTTCTCTCTGTGTTTTCCTCTGGCGACAGGAGGAGGGTTTGTGCTATAGCCATTGAAAGGGGATTTTGCTCTGCGCACGAAGGCAATAGGGCCTTCGCTTAAAAGCATGCTTCAGAAAACCGTGTCCTTCGGTTGTTTGTCTCGTGTCGTTTTGTACACACGGTATAAAAGCACATCCGAGTAAAGGCGACGAACAACAGCGAAATACCTTGGCGGCGGTAAATGGCCGCTAAATGAGATGCCTCGAGAATCTTTTAATTTTCGCTGGGTTTACAGCAATATTGAGGTTATACTGTTTTTCCTGATTTGAAGCCAAGGAAGTGCTGTTTACCAATTACCGTTGCTGTAACGATGAAGAATTGCCCAAGAGAACCGATTATGTTTGCAGTTACTTTTTGTTTCCTTCTTTGGGTGTGCATAGAGAAGCAGGGCACACTGCATCTCTTCCATTCAAACATGTCACAGTTCAGTAGTGAAATTGTACAGTGACATCACTATAGGACCCAGACGACTGGTGTCTCTCAGGTGGAGCAGTGTGAACGTAGCGAAGAGGGAGGCGATGGAGAGGGTGGACTAGTGATTATTTAGAGGTCTGCAGTATTCCTGGGTAACCACCTCCCTTTCCAGCACACAAGCACTATTCTTCATTTTCATTCCAATTTCCAAATGTCACACGTGTTCTCCCTTCGAGCCGAACACTCCCTTTTAGTTAATGCATCTTTTTTTTTTTTTTCACTGTTAAATTGATCGGTTATCTGACTGAAAGTGGAAGGACAGGCCAGAGACTATTCATAATTTGTAATTATGTCAAAATGACAGATTTCATAAATGAGTCCGCCACTTTCAAGTCCCTTTAGACAACAGACAACAAAAGTGGAAAAACTAAATTGTATGATAGGGAGATGTGCCGAGCACAGTGAATTTATAGGATCTGGGGCAGGGGATTGAGAGGAGGCGGAGTTTCCGTAGAAACCAAAATTCCTGCTTTGTGTCCAAATCCTCTCTAATCAGCATGTCGAACAAGATGGGATTGTTTCTGAAGCGCACTAGGGTGCTTTATTATTTCTACTGTCTGCACCCTCTCTCCCTGGCACGATCTGCCACCTTGGATACAACAAATGTCACAAAAATAGACACAGCACACTTCCATAGTGCTGTAAACATAAGACTTGTAAGCCAAACGTCTCCATACACCCTCTTCTTTTCTCAGTACGGTGTGAGTGGAACTTGCAAAGGCTTCCAATTGTTTAACTCGCAACAACCAGCTTTGGGCCAAATTATAGTAGCTTGTGTTTAAATTAAAATTGATGGGTTCTCCATACCTTACAAACAGGCGGATGAACAATACGGATCTCTAATATAAAGATTTCTAAAGCTCTTACAAACTAGCTTAAGGGTTATACAAGTAAATACATAAATCTCGCTGACAGTTTTGTTTTTAGCAGGCCAACTGGCGGAATATTGATGAAGTAAATTAACTCAGATTCCTAGTCACACTTTGGGAAAGGGTTCGATCAAGACGAAAAAACAACACACACACACAAGGGCCTAAGTACATAAAAAAAAGATTATTCCCAGTTTAGGCTGACTTTCTCTCCCTTTTTTATTTTATTTTTAAGGACCTTGAAAGCATATGAAAACCCAGCTCTCCAGCAAACCCCCTCCACTCGCTTGTGTGGAAAGGGGAGTTCATTCATTCACTTGCTATTTATTATTTCTCCTCAACAATGGCTGCAGTGGGAGTCCCATTGTTTCAGGGGATCAATGCGAGCTACAGGCCGCGCGGCACCAGCCGAATGTTGGAGCCAAGGGGGGTGAGGGCACCTCTGATTGTCTCAAAGGTCACTCATTTAAAGCATCTCGATTGTGGAGAGTAGAGGCCCAGCCCTATAGGAGAGGGTGGACGAGTGAGTGAGGGGCAAAATAGAGAGGAGAGAGAGGTGGTGGAGTGGTTGCAACTTCACCCCCTCCTCTCTCTCTCTCTCTCTCTCTCTCTCTCTCTCTCTCTCTCCACCATGACAGCTTGGTAAACAACCCATCCTCCTACACTCAAGGAGAGGAGAGTGTAATAGGCGAGTGCCTCCCTTTCAGCATGATATCTGGATATTCCTTTGAGGCGGTCGCGATGCTAGCTTAAAGCAGGCCGCCGAGACTTTCTCGGGGAAGAGTTGAACTGCTGTCAGTTTTAGGCATATTTTTTTTTCTTTTTCTTTAACCTGGGCCAGAGTGGAGCTGTGATTTTTGGGTGCATTTGATTTATTCATTTTGTTTTTGTTAGTTTTCTTTTTTGTGGTGTCATGTAGTAGCACTGTATTGGGCGGCCTGCCAAGCTATGTTGTCCCCTATCACCTGGGATCTCAGGAGAGCCTCTTAGGGAGGACTTAATTGCACATAGCATGCCATTACAGGCCCCATGGTATGGATTTTCAGACACTAAGAGCCCCAGTGAATGTACAGAAGGTGCCAAAGTAACCACCACAAGATGACAGCAGTAGCTCGAATAGCTTTAATTGTCATGTTCGCCGTCCGTTATATTGCCAGTGATGTAATGAGTTAAGAGGTGCTCCTTCTCTTCTTGACACATAAAAAGGGAGGACGGTTTTATGTCATTCAACAACAATATAACCTTTGAGACCACTTGGGAAGATTTACTTGGCTTGTTCAAAAATCGACCTGTAAACTAGCATAGCCTCGGTTTGGTGTCGCACATTGGAACATAATTGTCTAATATAAATATGAGGAAATATGCACACTATGAATCAGCAGCCAAGGCAACTGATTCAATAAAGACAGCCACCATTAAGTGAGCATCCCTCTATAAAGTTAGACTAGAAAGTACAAAATACTTTCACTGAGTCACTGCATTAGCTCTAAAGCAATTCACATTTTTGGATTGGTATTGCAGCAGTGCATGGTGGATGACCCACAAACCTCAGCCAGAGACCTTCTAACCGCACATGTAATAGGGAATACATCAATCTTCTGTGGCTATTGTTTAAATATGTCAGTGTAGCAGAACCTTCAATGTATTAATCATTAGGCCTATATATTTGTAAGTAGTAATGAGCCACAGTGTGTCCACTATGAACACCAATTGTGCTTTAGGAGTCTAGTCTAAGTCTTAGGTTTAAGATTAAAGGTGTAAGAGACCAGAACAGAGTTTCAGTGACACTAAGAAGCCGATACGATTTGCTTAAGACGTACGTGAGACACGGCCATCCGTCCAGGAGTCCCCCTCAACTCTGCCTCAGCTCCCACACAACCCAACAGAAATGTCATGTAAAATGTCCCAAAATCTGCAATTCCTCGAATGGCCACTCGAGGCTGCCTCCAAAGTGAAGCAATTCCCACAGAGCCCCATGATAGAATGTCAAACTTTACAGCATAAATAAACATGTTTACATCCTGGAACAAAAATATAGCTAGTTTACCCATTCATGACAACTGTACAAGATGGAATATCAGTTGGATATTTATTAAGGCAAACATTAATCCCATTATTATGGAAATTATAGACAGTCAGATTTTGCCAAGATGGCCAGAGGCAGGACACTTGAGCTTCTGAATGACGTCACGGATGGTTTGTCCATTTATTTACAGTCTATGATGTTGACGCCATTTTCAGAGCCTCTAACTTAATGAGCCATCTTCCCACCACTTTTTCTCCCCAAGTCAAATTAGCCACACGGTGCAGTCCTTTTCATCAGCCTCTATCTTCTCCACACCTTTCATCCTCTTAAATGACTGTGTCTGATAACTAACTGCTGGCTTCGCTAGTAGTGGGAATGCTCTCCTCTTGATGTCTAGCCAATTTTCTGTAGTTACCCATGGTAACTTGCCTTTCAGAGCTGATGATTCACTTCAACATATTTCCCATCTTCAATTTGGCTCACATCAAGGCACTGCATTAGGCCATCAAGTGCCTATTGAGGTCAAAGGTGAGCTTGTGAATCCAGCCTTGGGCTCAATGAGATGCCTTCTGCCTCAGAGATTTCATGCATGGAATTGAACAACTATTGGAACAGCATGCCTGATCACCTCCTGAAGTCCCAGTGGCTGTTGTATGTTGCTTTTATATTATCGCGTGCAAAAGCTCTACAATTCGTGAAGCAAAACCATGTTTTTCGTACTGCCGCCCATGGTGTATCATGGAGCAAGTGTAATGCACGTCGTCTTTTTAGAGAAAAGGCTGAATTGCTGTTAAGCAGAGTGCCTGGTTATATAAAAGCTACCAGGCTTCTCTGGCAAATATGGTTCTATACTCAATTCAATCAGGCAACAACACAGTTTTCAATGTGTACCATGTAACAGTTCTAGGCCTGATGCGGTACTGCTGCATGTACAATTTGTTGTTTCTGTTCGCCCAACAAGGGAATTGCTTTTGACAGAGTCAACAATCTGTGAACTTAACAAACCCTACCTGTAGAGATTGTAGTATTGTTCTGTTAGGTTTCAAAACAGTTAAAGTGTTATGTTTTTTATAAATTGATAACACCACTAATACAGTTCCCCCTAGGCAAACATCTAAGCTATTTTCAAACAAAATAATTAGTTAGCAAATGTCTGCATCAGACATGCATACCATTGTCTCACAGCTCCTTTTCCTCTGATCCTCTGCTACATCTTGTTAACTCAATCTCTCTAGAGAATTACACATACACACACACACACACACACACTCGGCAGACACCGCTATGCTCTAAAATGTGATACAATGAAGAAGACAGCCACTGCATTGACGGATGTGACAATGTGCTTGTGCCCCAAGGCACTCCTGGACTCAGAGCAACCTAAACAGACAGAGACTACCAAGGGGGAGAATGGAGTCCGGAGCAGTGGATTCCCCCTGTGCCTGTTCTGTTGGCTGGGGTTTTCCACACAGCAGGACCCCTGTTCCTCTGAGTAACCTTGCCAGAGAAGGGGGCACAGCGCCAGGCTTCCCTTTGTGGCCCTGCCGATAAGCACCCGGCCACAGTGTGTTCCTGCCAGGGTGCTTTCTGGAGGAAATCAGTCAACGCGGAGGGGCACACCGCGGCCCGGGGGGAGGGGCGACGGCCGCTTGGTCGTCTCTGTTCCACGGAACTGTTTCCAGGACTCAAGGAGCTGTGCTTGTAAATGGGGTGTAAACAAACAAAAACAAATGTCTGGAGGCCATCTTGATTGAAATCGGAATGACTCCTCCTTATCTGGACAGTGCCGTATCAAAAACAGCGTCCGTTAATGAGTCGGCCCGTAAAACGAGACAGGGCACCGTAAACTAATGGCTGACCTTTATTGTCGCCGTCAAATGATGGCAGCATTTTCAATTAATTTCTCCCAGTGGAGCACGGAGTCGACATAATAACACGCTGATAGCTATTCAAAGCACCTGAATGTGCAGAACATCCAATCGTTTAGGAACCCTTGAAAGAAAGGAGGTCTAACCGTGCTCAATACGTGAAGAGAACCCTCCCTAATGGCACTTGTCCTTACAAGCCCTAAAAACACACCCAGAGTCCACAATGATGGACCGACATTAAATGAATCACTCCTAATGTTCTGTGTCATGCTGTCTTCATATGGAAATTGTGAGGAGCATTATCCCACACCGAGTCCTATCTGACACCAGATAGGACTCAGACAAAATATTCATTATGCAGACATCAAGTGAAACAACAACAAACGGTGTCCAGTCGAACTTTGAAGCGGTGATACAAGGAATGAGCAGAATTAAATCCCAACTCCCGGTTTCCCTTCCAGAGGAAAAAAAAAAAAAAAAAGTGTGATCATGTGGCCACTGCCCGTCATACCATCTGTAGACAATAAATCCATTTAAATGCAAATCATACATGCCCCCAGTCTAATTTTCTTCATCTGAATCCAGGCTCACTGGAATGTGACACACAATACATTAGCCCTGTTGTTCGGGCAATGACCATAGAAAAATAGGAAAGGACAACAGGGCAGACAAAGGTTTGGAGCAATGCAGCCAGCACAAACCTCAATTGAGTGTTTGTTACAGCCAATTTCACAGTGTCTGACTTATTTTAAGATAAATGTTTATGCATACCGCCCTAAAACACACTTTCCTGTTTTCTGCAACAGCAATACTTTACAGGTAAAAACGCATTCGGTATGAACTGCATATACTGCGGTTTCATGTATCAACATGGTTTACAAATGTTGATTTGGTTTTATAAAATACAAATGTGAGAGAGTCAGAGTTGGTGGCTGGCAACAATCAATCAATAGAACTAACTTAATTGCTATGTTTCCTTCAGGGCTCTTTGATGCAGGTCTCTTTTAGGTAGTCAAAAAACAGGAAATTACACGGCAGCACGAAGCAGTAGATTATTTGTCATGCCAATTAACTTGTGTGCCCAGAAGATATTTCACATAGGACTCTGAATGCCAACCAGAAGCGAAAACATATTTCTAGAGTGAAACCTGCTGGGTGTCTCGAGCTATCCTCAAGATTTACATCAAGAATCAATGCTAATGAAGTTTTCAGAAGTGATTTAGCCATGCCAGGCAGATGAAATGAAGTTGACAAAAGACGTAGCTTAGCACTGAGTTGTGAAGCTCCCGCTTCATCTCTCCAACTAGCTTAAAGCGCGCTGCTTGAGAAAGCCACATTCGTGCTGGTACCCAGAAGAGAAACCCGACACGTAGCTGCTTGATTTGACATGGAAGGGGAACCAATACAAATGTAGTCTACCCCGCGGTGACATAATGACATTGCCCGCTGCACTCACCACAGCTACTCTCAATCAAATGAAAAATATCAAATATCACGCTCCCTGCTGCTGACGCATTCTAGGAGCACATTCTCCTCTGCATTTATTAGATGTTAAGTAGCATGTCAGCTCAGTGTTACATGCGCCTTGTACCATGTCAGGCGAGGGGACGTCTCCTAGAAACGAGAAATTCCCAGCTAGTCACATTGTTCGCGGTATGAAATAAGCATGTCGAAGTTGGTGTAGTGTTTTTGCTGCTTTATTTACTTTGTACTTAAATGTTTTTCCCCGTTTTATTAATGCTTCATTCAATTGCAGTTTCACCTAACAGCTAACACAGTGGGAGATGGTACGTTGATATCATTTATGTCCATAAAGAAGATACAGTTAACTACTACGGAGAGCCGCAATTTGCGTGCATCTAAATTCTCCCAGGGTTTGTCATGATGCTGTAGGGACGCTCTGTGATTGCGGTATTAATACGAGCCAGGTGGGAATGGCATTCTCTTAAGAGACTCCTCTGTCATCTCCCAGCTCGTTCGCTCGTCGTATCATTAAGGGAGACCCCGGCTGCTTCCTGTCACTTTCCATCGCCCTCACTGGGAGGCGGGGGAAATCAAACAGGATGTTGTGTGATGGGCAGGGCCGATAATGCTGGTGCCAATCAAACCTATACCATGTTTTTATTTTGTTGTTGGTTTTTTTTTTTCTCCCTGAAAGGGCAACGTGTTCTCCCCCCCTGACAGACGCTGTGATGTGGTGCAGATATATTTGGACCAGCTGCCGGATCAATGCGACATGTTTGGATTGAATATAAATTATTATTTACACAGTGCGGGCGAGAACAATTGCCAGTAATTGGCTGTTTACTCTGACTTATGCACACTAGTGTGTTCCACACTTCATATTGGCTTATTGCTTTGCTTTAGCTTCATGGAAGCAGAACAAAAACAGAAAACTACAACAAGCAGGCCAGTGTGTAAGGTGCCGTTGACTCAGTATTCTATGTTATCGGTCAGGTGGAGGATGTGCTGTAGCCATACAGCAGTGAGCGCAGGCCCACTGGAGGTAGACTCAATTATAGCACGGCATCTAAACATATAGCCAACTGTCACAGAGTCCCAGGGATGAGCTATTACCCCCGTCGCCTGCCAGGTCGAAAAGGAAATCACATAAAATGCAATAGACCACAAGTTGTTGTTTTTTTTTTTGTTTTTTTTTGTACGTCAACTCCGCTGTGATTACTGGACTGTGTGTGAGTTGAGGGCTGCTAAAACTAGTTCCCCCGCCCGCGCACAGTCCCTGTTCAGTTTCCTCTTTCACAGACTTTTCCCTAAAAAAAGATCACTGTGGCGCTCCGGCGTTTACAGGGCGGAGATAGGGAAGGTAGAATAATGTGCCGCACTCCATCATTGCAACAGCTGGCATGGTGGCTCCACGGTTAGCTCTTTTGCCCCACAACAAGAAGATCCTCGGCGCACGTTGCCTTTTGTGTGGAGTTTGCATGGTCTCAGCGTCCTCACGTGGGCTTTGCTCCAGTTTTTCTCACAGCAAAAGACACGTATACTCACTGCAGTTGGTCCCCAGGTCTTCACTGGTACAAGAGATGGAATTACTTTACACACACACACACACGCACACGCACACGCACACGCACACACCTCCCCATCATCATCACTGAGCACTCTATGAAACATTCAAACATGCTTCACTGGAGCTCATGAAAACTGTAGGCTGTAGTTGCGGGGGGAACAGCGGTAATAAAACCAGCATGCTATGTGTAGGCCTATGGGTGCTGTGAAAGTGTTTCAGCGGCGATTCAATACAAAAAAAAAAACAATCAATGAAATGTCGGGTTGTCGCGCTTTTATAGGAACCTTTCACACCACATTTCCCATTCTCAATCAATATCTACCTATTTCTTCGGACCAACACAATAGTTGGTCTAAAAAAACTCATACGGCATTGACTTGAGGTTTCACAATGTGGGACCATATTTTATCGCTTGATCTCGTTTCATTATGATCACGCATAGGGGTTTTGTGTGAGAGGTCATGTAGCATCTATCCAAGGCTAGCCAAGTCACTCGCTAAAGCATAAAAGACTGTTGTGGAGAGAAAACAGTTGGCTAGTAGCTCCTAGTTTATAAAAGACACTTTATTTGCTCACCATATTAGCTCGTACCTTGCCGAGCGCCCAGCAAGGCAACTGTATTGATCAGCGGTGGTTACCATCACACCCTGCTGAAAGGTCAAACGCGACAGTATATTAAAGCGTTGGAGTGTATGAGCTAGTGTCATTATCTGCTTTCAGGAGTGTTTTTAAAGCCTCCTGATTTTTGGACACATGCGCACACCACAAAGGTATTTAGGTCACACAGGAACCCATGTTTTCTTCACTCTGTTTTACACCATAGGAGTCGGCAATGCTGGAGAAACATTAATGGCATTTGAACTCGATCAATGCTATAGGGTTAGGGTAGCTAACCGCTAGCGAGGCGAAGCTGAATTTGGCAAAACGTTTATTAGCCTACCATCGCTGACTAAACCAATAGTTTGACTGGACCACAGCATGGGACCTTCCCTCCTGTACAAATAAGACTCAATGAAGGGAAATGAAAATTGACATGAAAAGTGGCCAGCAAGCAGATGCTGCAGACATGATTGGTGTTGATTACGTGTGGCCTTGCGAATGCCCATCGTGGTCAGGGGTGGGCATGGACCGTGCCAGGCCCTGGCAGGTGGCGAATAATGCCCCAGCTCTGCCCCGCATCTTTCCCTTCCACCTCCCACAATCCTTCAAGGCGGCCCTAAGCTCACATTTCCCTCCCTCCCTCACAAATAGCCTCACATATGGCCACGTAAAACGGCCACTTTGCTAATTCAGAGGTGCCGTGGCCGCCGGTTTTGGCGGAAGTTGCCACGTCGACACGCTGAGGGCACTACTCATGGAACCCGAGGGCATTGGAGGAGTTAGGCAGCCCCAGTGAAACCGTTTATCTAGTTGGATAAGCCAGGCTTAAAGACATCTGTTGCGCTAAATGAGATGCTAATACTGTTTTTCTTTTTCTTTTCATTTCTACGATTTTCTTTTTGCTGTGATGTTAAGAAAGGGCAAAATGCAAGTGAGATTTTAGTGAGGGTAAATCATTGGTTGCCAGCATTGCTACAGCTCATGTAGAATAACTCTCAGGGTGAAGAGATCAATAGCAAAGTGTTGCAATTTCAACTCAGAGGACTGCAGATCAGAAAGCCCGGTCTGACAGGTA
>JAODUH010033690.1:0-22006 GCA_027564835.1 Typhlichthys subterraneus
AGAAGGGTGGCTGGCGTCTCCCTTAGAGATAGGGTGAGAAGCTCAGCTATCCGTGAGGAACTCGGAGTAGAGCCGTTGCTCCTTTGCGTCGAAAGGAGCCAGTTGAGGTGGTACGGGCATCTAGCAAGGATGCATCCTGGGCGCCTCCTTTGGGAGACTGTTGAGCATTTACCTTACAGTAAACATTGGTGGAGACTAAGTTCAAAACTCCAATGAAGTGTCCCAGATCATTTGTTGAACAATTGTATATTTCATTAATCGAAATGGTGTGAATATGATCAGGTATAAAAATGCATAACAGTTTGAATTGTAGTTTAAGGTTAACAAAATTACTGCCTGGCAAGTAGCAAGTAGCAATATGCATAGAATTATTGCCCAAGACACAGCATACCATGGTATAATGACCAAGACAGAAGCAGAGGAAAATAGGCAGAGAGCACACCCAGTCAGTTTGTCCAGAGAAACACCACCGAAAAGCCTCCCATATAAAAAATTGACATGTTTTAAACAGGAGAGAACTGGGGGCTAGCACTATTTTAAGTTTTATTGGCTAACTTAACAGTAATGATGATGATAAGGGAAAGTCTTATGTCTCGGGGTGAGTGAGAAAGATACAGACCTCTTGGCGTCGGGCCCCTGCAGTGTGTTCCACACTGGATCTTGGCCATCTGTCAGACTGACAGACCTAAGAGGTAATATTGTGTTGGGGGCTTGTGTTTTTAAGAAGTTATAACAAAGGTGTCATGCTTCGTGTGTGGCGAGGGGCTCAGGCGCAGAAACAGACAGGCAGACAGCAGAGCGACGGTACAAGACTTGTTTTAATACAGTTCAATACAGGTTGGCACAATACCCGGTTAGCTGGCACCTTGTATGTGGGAAACCCACGGGGCAGGATGGACGGGGAAGGCAGACTGCCATGGCCGTACCTCGGCGTGTACACCACCACAAACTGCTGCAGCATGTCCCTCAGTATGTAATTGATGAGGCTCTGGACAGCGGGGGCGTTCATAAGGCCAAAGGGCATGACCAAGTATTCGAAATGGCCTATGGGTGTCTTGAATGCCGTCTTCCATTCATCGCCCTCGCGGACCCTCACCAGATGGTAGGCGTTGCACAGGTCCAGGCGTGTGAAGATGGTAGCGCCGTGGAGAGGGGTGAGGGTTGAGTCGATGAGCGGGAGCGGGTAGTTGTTCCGGACAGTGATGGCGTTGAGCTCCCGGAAGTCTATACAAGGCCTCAGAGAGCCGTCCTTCTTTCCCACGAAGAAAAAACCCGCCCCGAGTGGAGAAGTTGACGGGCAGATCACTCCGGCCGTCAGGGAGTCCTGGATATAGGACACCATCGCCGCGTGTTCCGGGCCGGAGATGTTGTACAATCGACTGCGAGGCAAGGGGGCGCCTGGAAGCAAGTCGATGGCGATGTCATAGGGCCGGTGTGGGGGCAGCGAGGCGGCCCGGGACTTACTGAAAACCTCCCCGAGGTCATGGTACCGCTTAGGCACCAGGGAGAGGTCCGGAGGGCTGGGCGGAGTCGAAGATGACGTCGACCTCAGACAGGACGAGTGACAAGACGGACTCCAGGCCGTGGCGCGTCCTGAGGTCCAGTCTATCTGAGGGTTATGCCACGGGTGTCCCAGCAGCAGTGGAGAGGAAGGGCAAGCCATGACGTACAAGCTGATGGTCTCGCGATGGTTGCCGGACAACATCAGCGAAACGGGGCTGGTTCGTTGCGTCACCTGCGCCATAAGTCGCCCATCCAAGGCGCGCACTGCCTGGGGGACCGGTAGAAACTCAAGAGGAATGCCCAGCTGTTGTGCCACCTCCCTATCTATGAAGCTGGCGTTGGCCCCGGAGTCTATCAACGCCGGGAGAGGCTGGCTACGGGCTCCGTGGATTACAGTGGCCTGGAGGTGGGTGCGTTGGGGAGACGAGTGGCAGGCGTGGCCCAAAGACAGCTCCCCTAGCGTCAATGGGCCTGGTCTTTTGCCGCTTGGATTGGGCAGGCGGCGACCACATGTCCTGTCTTGCCACAATAGAGACAGGCCCCGACGCGCAGACGTCTGCTTCTCTCCGTCGATGGGAGGCGGGCCCGGTCCACCAACATGGGTTCCGGTCCTGGTTCGGGGGCCTCGCTGGTCCGGACTTGTGGGGGGGTATCCCGATGAGGGGCGGCTGGGCCGTGCTTACTGGTGCCGGGAGACGTGGTGGCAGTGGTGTGATGCGGCACCCTCTCCCGTCTGCGTGCGCGCAGGAAGTTGTCGAGGCGTATTGCCTTTGCTATGGTCTGTTCCAGGTCAAGTGGCTCTCCTGCCGATACCATAGCCTCCTTCACTCGGATATCGAGGGCCTTCATGAACACCGTCTTCAACGCCGCGTCGTTCCATCGACTCTCGGCAGCGAGGTTACGGAACTCCACCGTCATCTCTGCGGTGCTACGCGTGCCCTGCCGCAGCACCAACAGGAGGTCAGCCGCCTCCTCCCCGCTGACTGGGTGGTCAAAAACACGGCGCATCTCGCCCACAAAGTCCGCGTAGGAGTCACAAAGTGCCGGCTGTCCCCTCCAGACTGCGGTGGCCCAGGCCAGGGCGGGACCGCGGAGGCAGTTTGTTAGGTAGCCTACCTTTGCTCCATCGGTGGCATTAGAGCGTGGCTGCTGTTTAAAAACCACATCACATTGCACCAGGAAGGTGCTGCACGCCCCCATGTCTCCACTGTACGGGGCGGGAGCCGGTACAAAGGGCTCGCGGTCCGGGAGAGGGCCGGTCGGCAACGGGGCAGGTGACGGAGCGCTAGGTGGTGGTGGGGCTAGAGCTGTTGCTTGCCTTGTCTCAAGGGTGGCTACACTCCCAGTGAGCGTAGAAAGGTCCGTAGACGTTTGTTGCATAGCTTGACAAATCTGGCGGAGTAGTGCCCCCTGCCTCTGCTGAGTCCATAGTGGCCAGTTTGTTCTGTCACGCTACGTGTGTGGCGAGGGGCTCAGGCGCAGAAACAGGCAGACAGCAGAGCGACGGTACAAGACTTGTTTTAATACAGTTCAATACAGGTTGGCACAATACCCGGTTAGCTGGCACCGTGTATGTGGGCAACCCACGGGGCAGGATGGACGGGGAAGGCGGACTGCCGTGGCCGTACCTCGGCGTGCACCCGGGCAGTAATCTGGACTGGATGGGTTGGATGCAGCGGACGAAATGAGGCGAGGCGTCCGGCAGGATACGGGCTTCTTTCTTTGTTTTGTTTGCTGGTAAGTGCTTTCGTTGCTCGACGTGCAACAAACTGGCACCAGCTGATGGGGTTGCGTGGTATAGGAAACCTCGCACCGGAAAGGAGAGAGCCACGTTACTGCGTGGAGGAAATTGCCAGGGCACATTCCTGCGTGGGGAGTAATCACGGCGCTGAAGACGGTCCAGGGGCGCTGTCCAGTGCTGATACCGAACCGTGACAGGGTGAGGCTGTGAATTCAAAGGTTTTATTCACCTCTTTGCTCGCATAAAATGGAAGAGAATGGGAAGCGTATATTGGCTGTTGAGATAATTGTTTCATGTTGAATGTCCATTATCGGGATCATCCTGAATATCCTCATAAGTACTGTATGAATATCTTCATGAGTGACTTGAAAAACGCTGTCTAGCTCACTTGCACGGTCCAGTTGTATGGATTTTCTCATTAATTAGCCGGATCTTTCCAATCAATCGTCACCATGGCTGTAGGCTCAGCTTGCCCATTGTATCGCCCAAATCAAAACTGGGAACAAAACCAAAATAATTGCACACACAAAAAAAAGACATTTCTCACGATCAAAGTGCAAGCACATAATGCATAACAAGACTTCATACAATGCAGTGACTAAGTATATTTACCAGATAGCTGATTTCCTTACAGTAAGGCACAGTGCTTGGTGACCGGAGCAGTAAAGTGCATAGAGCAAAGTGCAAGCCGTGTCTCTCGGCAGTACAATCTAACAGGTCTGGTGTACAAGGTGTACAGATGAGTCAATGGGGCAAGTCCAAGTATGAACCAACTGAAAAGACGAACGACACGCAGATTTGATACTAGCACTGAACATAGGGAAACTATGCACAATGGGGCTGATTGTAATGGGTGTAATGTACTGTAGTGTTGTCGAGCTTGTAGGGGTATATGCATCAGATGTTCAGCACAGAGTTGCTTATGTGATGTGGTGCTAATGGACAGAAGAGGCTGAGACTAGGGTGTTCCAAGCAAGCTATGAAAAGCTACGTTTGTAAAACACTCATAGCTTACCTCATAGGACTCTCAAAGCCCCAAATGTCAAGTGTGAGAGGTAGAGAACAGTGTGTGTATGTGAGGTGGTAGGGAGATGATTGTGAACCAGTCAGCACCCATGTGTAGGAGTGTGCGAAGTAAAGCATCAGTGACACTGACATAGCACTGGCTAATTCCAGATGGAGTGTTAACTAGCATGTGAGGGCTGATCTGTGTTTTCTCCCTCAGACAACAGGCTCTGCTGGCCGCCATCAGTGAGAAAGATGCTAACATCGCTCTGCTTGAGTTGTCGGCCTCCAACAAGAAGAAGAGCCAAGAGGAGGTACTGGCTCTTAAGAGGGAGAAAGACCGACTGATGCACCAGCTGAAACAACAGGTCAGTCACTCTCAGTCTTTTCTCCTTCAGCTGAACACAGACTCAGCAATACAGCAGCACGTGAAGAGCTGATGGTTTTCAGCGATAGAAAAACAATGAAGTTCTGGCCTATTTATTTAATTTTCGCTGTGCCGTTGTCTAGTAGGCTAAGGAGTTTCCAGTATCTAGTCTTCATGCTCAAGGGATAAATAGCTTTTCATTTGAGCTTTTCAGATTTTCAGATGATCTGTTTATCAGGGGACTTCCTGCATGGAGCCTCCATAAAATTTGGTTCCGCTTCCAGCTCTCGACAAAATTCTGTCAGGTGTTTGTGTAAAACAATAGGTAGTTTGCAGTTGAGACTGGAGCAGTGAGATAAACAGACTGACTGTAGAAGCAGACACAGCAAACTCTTGCAGCATATGATGAGCAGGAACTAGGTCACATGCACATACGTCTCCGGTGTTGAACACAGGTAAGATCGAACCAAGTCAAATAGGCCTATTGTTAATGGCAGCAATATTTACAACGTCCTCATTTAGGATTTAACCCTGTAGACTACAACTACAATTAATGTCACAATTGTAGGCTACTGTATTTCTGCTTCTGAGGACGTAGTTGAAATTCACACACGGTGTAGGCTGCTGTAGCAACAGGGTAGGGGGCGATTGAGAAAACTGAGGAAGGCACAGTTCAATAATACTTAAATTAGGCTATAGGCTAAAGCAGAACTCCGAAAACAGCTATTTGTAAAGTGTCAGTCAGGCAGTTTTTTTCCATTCGCTACATTTAATTACTGTAACGTTATTACAGAGAGTAAAGTACTGAAAAAAAGTACCGTTAGGTACAGGTTTCCGAATTCGAAGTACTGGACCAACCTTAACCGTACTGTGTGTCTTATTACAACAGACCCAGAGCAGGATGAAGCTGATCGCAGACAACTATGAAGACGAGCACTACCACCCCCACACTCCACACCAGGGCCAGACCCAGTACCCCCCGCACAGCCAGCAGCCCTTGTACCCCCACACCCAGCACCCTCAGCATCCACCACAGCACCCACAACACCCACACCAGCCACAGCCACAGTACCCCCAGCACCCACAACACCCCCAACACCCGCAACACCCACAACACCCCCAGCACCCGCAACACACACAACAATCACAGCACCCCCAACACCCGCAACACCCACAACACCCCCAGCACCCGCAACACATCCAACAACCACAACACCCACAGCATCCACAACACATCCAACAACCACAACACCCACAGCATCCACAACAATCACAACACCCCCAACAACCACAGCACCCACAACACACCCAACAAGCACAACACCCACAACACCCACAACAATCACAACACCCACAACAACCACAGCACCCACAGCACCCACAACACACCCAACAACCACAACACACCCAACACCCACAACACCCCCAGTCACTGCCCCAGCAGCACCCGCGGCCCCAGCAGCCCCAACACCCCCAACACCCCCACGGAGCCCCTCATCAGGGCCCCCACCCCCCTCAACACCCCCAGCACCCACGCCACGCACCCCCACATCACCGAGGAGGGCCGGCTCGAGGACCACTTCATGCTGGCCACCGCCCCTCCCCTGACCAGGTCAGCTGTCTCCCCCGGCAACAATTTCACCATGGTGTCAAGTGACGCAGTGGCCACTTGCTATCTAGTTTGTAAGGGGGGCCTCTAGCCTGTGTGTTAATAGTTGAAGTCCAAGTCCAAGTCAAACTTGGGAAAAGTCAGACCTGCTACTCGAAAAAGCACAAAGTATATGTCAAAATTATGGATAGGGTTTCTCTACACTATCTTTGCTAAGTTAATAGACATAATAAACAAGTTTGCTACTACAGACGAAATAGAATCCATTTGGCTCGGACATGAAAACGAACACAGAGTTAACAACTTCTGATTGAATGGAATATTCACTTTACTCATTCCTTTATTCGTTTCTTAGAATAATATCAGATTGTTTCTAGTTTTTATAGTGTAAAGCAGCAAAATTAAATAAGAAATTAGACTTTTCCCATTATTCCAAATAGGGTACTGTTTAGGTTGTAAATAATACATTGGCATTTCCAACACTCACCATTTTACAGGCTTCGAATTCTAGTTGGTATTTCCAAACAGGTGTTCAAATACTCATTCTCAAAACTCTACTAAAAACACTCAACATGTTTCAGAACCTATATATATAATATAGATACAATTAATGCCAGTTTTGTCAGACCACCAACATGCTGTACTTAAAAAGTTGAGTTAACTACAGTACTCACCTATAGAGCGTAACAGTGTGGTTCCGGAAGTAATTTTCCCATAAATTTTCTCCATTGACTTTTCGGAAAATGTTTTATCTTGGAACCAAGCCAAACAGCTACGAGGTTGTGAATCAATGGTATATGCTCAGGTAGAAGCCACACATTCGTATGATATCAACCTTGTTTTAAGATAAATGCAATATCACGGATAACTACTACAGTACCCACAATTCTAAAGTGTGAAAGCGACGTCTCTGATTGGTGGAACTTGCTATCCTCGTGATACCATCCTAATCTCGCAAGCTTGCTTTAGCGCTTCGGAGCTCTTTATTACCATGGAAATGTTTCAAACCCCACAAAGTCATATCATATCTAGTGAGTATTGCTAGCGCTGAAAAGTACAATTGTTTATGTTAGAAGTATAAATAATATTAAAACTAGTGTATTAAACTATTATAATGGTATAATATACACAATCTGATAACTAATTAAGAAGAACAAAGGAAGAATATGCATTTTCTGGGATTTGCAATGGGTTATGGGATGCGCTATTCCTTCTTTATTAAAATAAGTTATGCACACAGTCTTGTACCTTTGCCTTTTTTCTTTTTTTATTAAATGTTTTTTGCTCCAAATCAAATTGTTTATGGTCATGATCACTGTCATAGCTGGATGGCTTGGTTCCAGGCTTAAAACCTTAAATAAGGATTTTACGAAAAGTCAATGGAGAAAATGAATGACAATTTTTCTTCCGGCACCAGAGCCCCCCAAAAAGTGGGCGGTCACTGTTACGCTCTATAAAGACTCATAGTAACCACCAATAACATCTGCCAATTACTCATAGTCCACCGATCGATCATTGTCAAAAATGATCTTGTTACATTGGCAAAGGTCCAGACAATCTAATCCAGTCCAATATTTAGTCCAAAACACATTATTGCATTAATAAATACTGACACGGACTGCTGTTCATTTCATATAAGCTGGCTGGCAGATGTACAGTAATCTTCCTTTCTGTCATACTGTACCAGTACTAGTTAGTATGTTAGCCTAACTCTCAAAGTAGCCACGCCATGCTGCAAGGTTTTGATTGGCATATCAATTGAACCAATAGGAGCTATGTACAACCTGCATTAGCCAATGACTAATGACATTACATTATTACTTACAGACCAAGCCAGTTGAAACGGAAAATGTTGATTAGGTTAGTGCAGTGAATGGATCTCCGAACAACAACCAAATTTTTTCTTTTACCGAGAATATATTAGTCACAGGGCAAATGCGCATATTTAAGATAAAAATAAAAGAATATTCAAATCCCCAAATTGACAATCGAATACCTACTCATAAAATGAATTCCCAAATACCTGAGTATTTGGGACCAGCCATATATTTTTTCTTTGTACGTATAACCCAAACACTAAAAATCTTTAATATATAGTCCTGCTTCCGCTAAGAATAATGTCTTTCCAACTTCACTCACTCCAGTAACTTCTACTTTCCTTACTTTCTGCCTGTCCTTGCGGTTGACCTGTATCACCATCGCCAGGACGACGAGGAGGGTATCTGGGCATAACCTTTGCTGTGCCAACCAAAGCTGTAATATTGTTTTGAGGGGTGAGCATATAGACCATTAATGGTTCTGTTTATTCACTGGATAATGTGGCTGCTGTCCCTGATTTTAGGTTCCTAGCTTTAAGTGTTGGTCTTCCTCTTGCCTAGATGATTCAGTCACTATGGGAGGAGCACAGCCATGCCATGATGTTAAAACACATTGACTTCCTGACCAAACCTTTGTTATTGCCACTTCATTGACAATGGATCCTTAGTTTATTCTGAAGAGGACAAGTGGGGACTAGTAGGGCAGACCGTGCAAGTAGACGGACTGTTATGGAGGTAAGTAGCATATGTTGAAGGTAATAAGGTCATATATGGCATGGCATGTCTGCATACTTACAGTATTAGTCATACAAAACCTGAATCAACCCAATAGCATATTATATAACATATTATATCAACTTTACTTTAATATAGGTGGGCAGGATGGTCTAGTGTTTTGGGTGTTGGGCTCCCAGCTGGAAGGTTGTGGGTTTGAACCCTGGTGTTGACCTACCTGGTAGCATCCTTGAGCAAGATGCCTAACCCCCTAACTGCTCTTGGTGGTTGGTTGCGCCTTGCATGGCAACAATCTGTGTGTGAGGCAATACTGTAAAGTTCTTTGAGTGGCTGGACGGTTAGAAAAGCGCTATATAAATGCAGTCAATTTACAATAAACACAACTGAAAATGTATGATTATTTCATACATTTAGATTCAAATATTAAATTAAAGGTTCTCAAAAATGTGACTCATTGCAACAGACTAACCCAAAAGCTCTTTGCGGCTTGATCAAACTGTGACATGAATCACATCTTTTGTTGCGCTTTAGGTGACTTGGGACCTCTTCGGTGTGTGAGCAGTGGACATAGTCTCCCTTATCCTGCCTGAGGGAAAGCATGCAGGACTGGGATGAATGTGAAGAGACACACAGATGTTGACAGTAGAGAAACACATCTGCCGTCCCAAATAGATGGTGGGTTGGGGAGACATTGAATCAATGCTACAGCCACACATCTCTCTGCCTCAGAGGTCTTACTGGGTCATCTCACCTGTCCGTCACCTGCTTAACTAATCTTTGTCCGCGTCCTCAGTCCCACCTGGCCCTAATTAAGGAGATAGGATACCGGTCCATTGTACCTAGACTGCCTGACTGACTCTTGGTTGGTTGGCTTCCTCACATACTGTTCTGGTTACCTGGTCCTCAATGTAGTCACACCGTCTGGCTTCATCTGACCCTCCTGCTTGGCTATTGTATCTCTGATGATTTTATCTGTGTCACAGTCACTTATTTGTACCCAGCTTGATTCAACCTTGAGTGGTTTAGAACAACAGTTGATTTATTTATTTATTAATTGTTTACATTTGCGTCAGGTCTGTCATATTTCCGCCAATCACAGAACCACAGAACTAGTCATTAGTATAAACCTTAATTCATGTTGCCTCCTTGCCTCAATAGTGACTCTACCTCCCCTTACATTGAACCTTGCCTGTAGCATGTACGGCCCTCTTGGCTGCTGTGAAGTGGACCTGCAGTGCTTGGGATTGTGTTTTCAGTGGTGCAGCGCAAACCACCCATATCACTATTAATGTTACCTTATTTACCTCATTTGATCATCGGAAATAGTCGGAACGTCAATCTATGCAGATGTTGTTTTCCATGCGGATTCAAGGGCATGATTCAGAGATAGCATCCAATCCTATGGCCAGAAAATCATCCAATTCATGTTTTAGTTCATATGAATATGCACCTATGCACCTCTGTCCCTTTGAAGGGAATACTTTTATTGGTGCTCATTCTGGTGCTTAACCTCAGTGTGAGAAGACCAGGTCATGGTCATCGATCTGTCATTTGACAAAACAAGGACTAGATCCAAACATGGACTTAAATCACCTGAAGAAGATTACAATGTACATATGGTTTGAAAAAGGTGTCTTTGTGAACAATACCCATATTGAGACCCATAGTGTTCTACATAAACACATATAAATACCATGGTACTGTAGACTATGAAATACTGTTGAGGTAGTGTTTAGTGTTTTAGACCTGCAGGTCTTTTTTTGTCTAAGAACATGCAAGTGTCTTGACACTCTTTGTGAAGTGGGTTTTTCTGCACACACTAACCTAACCTTCCCCATACCTGCCTACTCCTCTTTCAACAGTAGACTGACTGTGTGACACATTCCCCTTCTCCCAAAAACAACAAAACAAAACTATATATTGACTGATGTTGTCTCCTTCTCAACAAGATGGCCTGTGCCTGGTAAAAATTGTACACATACAATATTATAGATATGCATATATTATACATATAGAGAGAGATCTATAGCGTGTGTCTATATGTGGTCAGAAAATTGTTTCAACCTGGGGAGACGATTTTCTTTTTTTTTTTTTTACTTGTTAGAAGTCTGAGAGACCTCATATTTATTGTGATAAGTGACGTGACTTTCCTCTGACTTGTATATTGTGCTACAACCCCTTAGAAACATGTACAGTAACATTCCATGTCTTATAATAGAGGACAGTCTGTACTCCAATCTAAAAGAGAAGAAATATTACAGTACATTCCGTTGTAGTGTGAAACATTTGTTCAGTTGAGGCTCGGTTGACACCATATACCTTTTGGTGGAAAAAAAAAACACTTCTAAGTTTGCATCTCACTAACTTCTGTGGCTAGTAGCAGAACTGTGCACATGTGATGTGCACTTGTGAGTAAGCACTGTCACCAAGAACATCAATAAAAATGCACTCTTTGATGTTTGTCTGAAAACTAGATTCGCATTTACTTTTTAAACTTGCATGCTTTTCCCACACAGTACAGACAGAGTACAGAATGCCGCGTATTCCTCTGAACTCCTTCCCTTACACTGCACATCCCGGCTCTGGTCACTTCTTGCGCGCAGTGTTTAAAAGATAAACAGTGAGTTGAGGAGTAAACCTAGGATTATATAACACAATTGAGGATTTCACCTGTAAAGAGAAAGGGTGACTGACTGTCAAGATACATTGTTCACATTCTCTGGTGGGTTGTCATCTTGTAAACAGAAGTGGTGACTAATATAAATCAACACACATTGTTAACAGTACAGTGAATGATGAGTCAGACTGTTACTTCTCCACTCCCACTTTACCTATTCTGCAACACCTGGGTGTGTTCCTTAATATGGACCAGGTTGATTGTCTTGGAAATCTACCATCCTACTGTAACTTTATTATAATGACATTCCCATGGAGTAAAGGAACATTGTTGCTCTTCTCTCTGCTAGCTCCTGTGAGACATGTTGTTCAATGTTTGTGTTTACAAATGTTAAAAGGGTTATAAGGGAAGACTGCAGACAGAGGAGCAAAACAACTACGTTACCACCAGGGGGAAGGGTTTGACTCCTCTATTTTCAGGTCCTTAAGTAACTGAATACTTGAAGGGGGTTTTCATACCATGAAATAACATGAATTTCATGGTAGAATATGTGGAACATTTCAATTTTGTTCATGCATGCTGATTTCTACATAATGTGCCAACTGACAGCAGTGATAGAAGAATCATCTCCAGTTCTCTATGCAGAGCTAGATCTCAACTGTGTTGTCAAAATGGTTTTAGTAGATCCAGAGGTTTACAAGCTGGGGCTGGGTTCTTGGGTTTAGAGTAGGACTGATTCTACATATTGTGGGAGAATGACCTAAGAACAAGCCCTCTTGAACAAACACTTGAGGTGAAAGGCCTGGAGATTTGCCAAATCTTTTCAAGGCCATCAGAATTAAATTAGTATGATAAGCCTAACATACATATTCACAGTTTTTGTTGTGCAAGTTGCTTTTTATTTTTTGTACTAGACTGAAAATGCAAAACCCTTGGATCAAAAAAATCACTGTGACCAATGCCAGAATTTTTTTCTTTTTTTTACAGAACATTGTTTTTACTTTTGTATAATTTTTTTCTATTTAAGTTACATTATATAAATACATATATACAGTATATATTCTTTTCCAGTTTACGGAATATGCCAGGTTGAGACTGTACTGTATTGTATAAGTAGATGTTTCGAGCTGTACAGTAAAGATGTAGGAACGTTTAATGTGTGTCCAGCATGCTGAATGATGACTGTGTGAACGTGGACTTCTTCCCCCCCTAAGCATCGGTCTCCATACCTTACTTGCATCTGCATTGTGCACTGTGGCAGTGACGTTGTGTTTTAAAATGCTGTGTCTCACCTTATCGTATCCCCTTAGTAGTTGTACGAGTGCAGCATGATTTTGGGGTTGCTGGTGTAAATGTTTTCTGTGTGCGTGCGTGTGTGCACATGTATTTATTTTTGCGTGTGTGTGTACAATACACGTGTGTGCATCTGTGTGTGTGTGTGCGTGTGTGTGTTAGCTATGAATGCATATGAGAAAAATCTAGGAAAGAAAACCTATGAAGAAGACTATCAGAGGAAGTCCCAGAGAGAGGGTATTGAGTGGATTTGAATGACGACGCATGGATACTGGTTATGTTGGCTGTTTCTAAAACCAAGGAGGCTGTTTTCAGTGCCCCAGAAGTTTGCTCCTGTATGTGTTGTAACAGATATTACTATGAGTGTTGGCCAGCTTGTTTATATCCATCAAATAAAGGTGACTTTCTTTCTGACTATCTTGTTTATTTAAATACATGTATGTACAGTACTACAATAAAAACAGGGTGACAAATCTTCCAGAAATAGTCAGATATGTAATAATTATGTCTTACCCATTAACATGAAATTCTGTGACAATTTGTGAGGATCTAAAAATCAAGACAACATCAAGAGCTTATTCTGGTTCTCATACATGTGCCTGTGTATTGTTTGGTAACTTAATTGGGGACGCATGTCTTTTTTGTTATCACATTTTTGGTCAGAATATTTTCATATGTAGTTTAATCACAAAGCAACATATTATCTAATCATAGAATAAGTAAAGTTGTACATCATTATGCTTAGATTCCTATGAATGTATGACACACATTTATCCAAGCCCCTGAAGTATCAATGTGAGTGGTGGGGGAACCCTTGATTGGCCTCTGTCTATAACAATGGCCAGAATAACAATATAATAACTTAGAACTTATATACTCTGCCTTCGGTTACCCCAAATAGGAGTTTGTTCAAAAATTATTCAAATGTTCTTTATGGTTTTTGTGATACCTCTCCTTGAAATATAGCATCTTATTGTTTGTATAGTAAAATAAAAACATACCAGTCTTGTGTTTCAAGATTGGGTGACACACCTAACCTACTGTATACAGTTAGCTCCTCATGGTCTGCTAGCTGTATGTTCTGTGTGACCTAGCTCTTCAAATAGGAACACAAAGTGGTGCAGACCACACCACACAACACTATCCTAGCCTTGGCAATGCATGTCCAATGTGTGGGGCGGAGATTCTGAGTTAACACCCTATGGCATTGGAAGGGAGCGGTGTTTTTGTTCGATCACGTTCAAATATCAACAATCTCTCTCCAGAACAGCTGACTCCTCCTTTAAGCCACTTTATCGTCCCTTCAAGAAACTGTCCAACATACGGTCTCCCCTGTCGGAGAGCCAATAGCCAGCCATAGCTGCTACAGCTCCTATGAATATAGACGTAAAGACCATATCTCCCTTTGCAGCCAGTGTGGCGAGTGCACAGAGCACCACTCCAAAAAACATCTGCTGCAGGACTTCCACCTCTTCCTCTTGGATATCTTCAAACAGGCCTGGCTCACCCACACCTGCAGGAAGAAGAAATAGTGCGTGTGCGTGTGGGTATAGAACATTTGGCACATTTTAATGACAGTTACAGCGTTAGCATCACTCACTCGGCAGATGTCTCTTCACACAGACACTGTGTTTGCGGTCAAATCCGTCAGCGCAGTCACAGCGAAACGTGCCTTCCACATTGGTGCAAATCTCATCCAAACTAGAGCAGGGCAAAACCTTCTCACTGCATTCATCTATATCTGAGAGAAAGAAGAAATCATAGTGATATTTCAAATAACACAAAAGGAAGCTTTTATATAAAGTGTTGTACAATGTTGTATCTACTCGTATTAATCACAGATACAGTATTAAGGAGCAGAGCAGACTAGTTAGGCATCTTGGTCCAAACACTTGTTCTTGTCGGGTAGATAGCGGTTTTGTTTTGAGCCGAGTTCAAATATCAACCAGCTTTCTCCAGAATGACCTACTATACCTTTAATGGATCAATCCCTCAAAGAAGTGGTTTACAATGTTTACATCACCCCACCCTGAAGCATCACACCCATTAGAGTGGGGAGGGGCTCCAAGTTCCAACTCACGGTTTAAAGCGGAGGGAACTGAGGAAATAGATAGTATGTTACCCAAACACTTGACCCCTGTCAGCCTGAAGCCAGCGGCACATCTTTTGCAGCGTGCTGGTCCACCACCCATACACTCCACACAGGACAGGTCACAGCCTAGGTAACAAGGCACCAGTTAACATCTTTACAGGTCTGTTAGAAAGAGATCTTGGATCTTGCACTGTAAATGGTAACTATGGTCAGAAGTACTGACCTCTGCACTCATATGAACCCTCTGTATTGAAGCAGTAGGTGTTTGAAGGGCATCTTCCCAGTTCAGTGCCGCATTCATCAATATCTTAAACAGACCATGACAGCAAGTGTTACTGCACGCAAACACACACTATAGCAATACAAATATATCAGGCTACACACAAACATACCAACATAAGTGTTATCATGGAGAATCCACCCATCTCTACATTCGAGGCACTTGTTTTGTGGCCCAGAGCAAGTCCTGCAGCTCTCCTGGACTGAAGCCACAATGCTCAGCACTGAGCATAGCCAAGCCAGCAGCAGAAGATCACGCTGAGTCATTCTCCTGTTGAACTAAAGGTTGCCACTACAAAAAAAAGACAACAAACTGCTTCAGGATTGTGTGGTTTGCAAATCATCGTTATTACAGCAACTGTCAAGGCTGCTGTGTATGACTAAGCTACTACTGTAGTGGTGGTGTAGGTTAGGTTACAGTATTTTTAGCAGGTGGGCACTTCAATGCACAAAGCCCAATTCAACATACATTTAATTATTCAAGAAATGGATGGCTTTATTTTGCTGTCTATATATTATGTGATTTAATACATTAAAGATTTACTAAACATTTTGGCATGGAGAGAACAATGAATAAAATTATGTAAATATTAAGACACGTTTTACTCATGATAGGACCATGGCATAGAACGATATCATATTTCCTCTTACTATCTTTAAACTGTTATTGTCAGTACACATTTTTAAGTAGGCTATTTAGTTTGTTGCTATTTCTAAAAAACTATCACGTAGAGCACTTACTTTAATCTGTCAAAAATCAGAGGGGCGTTCACAAAAACACTTCCCATGCGCTGAGCGGGTGGTGCAGTTTACTACAGGTTTCCATGTACAGTAGCCTACAGGCTTGTGGTCGTCGATCTTGAAAAAATACGTTGTAATCACGCAATCATGTATTTTACACAGGAAGATTGTTTGGCCAATCGGGTCCTTAGTCGAAAAGACGACCAATCACGATCAAATACGCAACTTGCAAACATACATTTTATTTACAGACACCAGTATTTATAGAAACTTTCCACCAATGGGTACTGTTTTATATATGATGTACACCCGTGTCATTTATTCATAATAATAAGTTCATAACATTCAAAATCTTTACATGTATTTTGCGTCCATTCATTCATAAGCCACAATGTCACATTCATTTCTTACATTCAAAATTCTCACATTTACAGTATAGTGTGTGTGTGTGTGTGTGTGTAACTAAATATTTGTTATGCTGATAACCACATTGAAATCAAAGTACAGAATTTTTGTCCCCTATATTGGGGTCGTTTTAGTGCAATTTCTCTTTAATGCCAATTCCCTGACGAGAGTCACTTAATAATTTGTCCAAATGTCCGCCTCCTAGCTCCAGACCCCTCCCCCTTCCCTTCTCCCCGCTAGCTCCAACAGCAGAGCCTCGGTCTGGTAGGGAAGGTGGAATCGTGGCAGTCCATGGAGAAGGTCTGGCAGCTTGTTGTGTTCACTGGAGGTTTGTGCTGCAGGGTACCCCTCAAAGTCCACCAGGATGTAGCGGTTAGCGGCCCTGCCGTGCATCTGGTCGGCCATGATGCACCACAGGCAGGCGGTGAACACGTCCGAGTAAGGAGAGAAGGCCTGAGGGAGCATCTCATCTTCCACCTTACTCTGTGTGTCTCTGTACCGACACACCCACTCCTCTGCTCTCTCCAGAGCTTTCCTGGTCAGGACCAGCACCACCCGAACCCCCAGGCTCCCTGAGCGCTGCAGCTGGGCGTGAAGCCAAGGCAGGGGACCCAGAGAGCATTGGTCTGCTCTGCTCCACTGGTCCACAGTCACAACAAGGCCCTGGTCACACAGACGGGAGCCAAGCCTACACACGCGCTCAGCCGTGACACCTTCCACATCCGGAGGGCTCAGCAACACCAGGTGCCTGCTCACAGCTGAGGTTCATTCAAATGAACAAACAATGGTTAACGTTTGAGAACATATTCACTTTTCTATTTGCTTTGAGTTCGCCGTGAACATTTGCGACTACATGCAAATTGTCTAAAGGGGCAGTCCTCGGCAAACACAGTTACAGTTTAAATCTAACAATTTTGAATGTTTACACAAAACATTAACATTTTAAAGTTCTAAGCAAACACGTTCGCCTCTGTTTGCCAATCTGATCACACCTCCATTATTTACTGACAGACAATCAGTGTAAGGAATTAATACTTTTGTTAAATGAGTGAAAGGGCTAATATTACTTTACAATTGTTTTGATAAGAGCAAAAAAACTCACCTTGAACACATTTACTGTAATGCCACCTCCATGCCCAACCTTCAGGAGAAAGAAAAACAGAATATTCCCCATCAGGGAGAACTTTTTGCATTGTCACGCAACACCCAAAACGTTTTCAAACGCTTCTGTTCATGTTACTAATAACCAAATCCAAGATGAAAAAAAGCAACAAACAAATAACAGAAGAAAACCAACCCTTGATTTTGCCATGAAGAACATAGGATGCCAACACCATTAAGCAAACCAGCAGCACTATGGCAACAACCAGAAGACTCCAGCGCCACCTGTTGACTGAAATGGTAGATATGCATTCAGATAAAGATCAACCAGTATCAAATGCTGCAATCATGGAAAAAATAGAGATCAGGTTGTATTTTATGTAAGTTTTTTGTTTTATTCCAAACTCACTATCTCTAATACAGTAGGGGCCCAGCTCAGTTTGCATTCCCTTTAACTTCATCTGTACGGGTTGACAAAAGCACATTATTTAGACTTTATATAGCCAGGGCTCTGAGGGAATTCTAAGAGAAGCAGGAAAGGTACTTTACCATCACACATGTTGAAAGGTCAAGGCTGGTGTCCTCAAATGCCCCCTGCACCTCCTGTAAAGGTAATAATTGGAAGTGAAACTAAAAGAACATGCAGGTGTAAAAAATTAGAAGTAGTTATCAATATTAGGATCTACTCATACCCAGAGTCCATTGCTGTCTTGTCTCCAAGTTTGATTTGACAGTTTCTGTCTATAGTCCTTTATCTCTTCGCACCAAAAACCATTCATTTGGCAGGGCCACACTTCAGCCTCCATCCTACAGGGGGCAGACAGGTTCCATAACAGAAATTGATTTTCCATCTGCGCCAGGACCACAGAAAGTGACAGGTTGCTCCATATGTTGTGTTGGGAAACCTCTGGAATAGACACAACAGTTTATTATCGTACACAAGTTCATGAAAGTTCTGTCTAGACAGAACAAACCCGTATATTTCAAATTGTATCTCAAATTAGTACCCTTGTGGAAAAAATTCTATCTAATAATAAAACACATTGTTTTGGTCTACTCCTAATCATACAGAATCAAACTGCTCTCTATCCCCCTTCCTTATAGCCAGCTACACCTTATTGCACAGCTGTGAGCTAGGGTGTACATTTAGGTTCTGGTGGCACTATGATGCAATCAATGAGTACCTATAACAACAACACATGTAGACAAATCAGGTTTCTCACCGCTCTGGTTAGTGAAGGGGCAGATTCTGGATCGGTGAGACCTCCGGTAATCAGATTCCCACCATGCCTGAAACAGTACACAGCTCAACACTCACACATCTTTATAGGAGAAACCATCTGAGATGCAAACATAGTGTGGTGACAAACCAATGCTATATCATACCAGCAGACACAGGCAGGAGGTGACAGAATACACTGGAATGCTTGTTTCATTCAATGTCTATAAACAAAACAAACATGTCACACCTGCTATCTGAACATCAGGCTGCTTAACACAGTAACTGTTACAGTAGGATACTGACCTTGCATTTTCCATTGCTTTCATACTGGAGGCATACATGGGGAAAGCTATTGCCAACAAATTGCAGCTCAAACCCATTGTTTCCCTGTTTCAATGCAATGAGTCTGGGGACTGAGAAGAATGCAGAGCATTACTGTTAACCAGATAGCATACGCTTGTCTTTCCAGATGCCACAGAACTTCCCTACAGCTATTTTCAACACAAATAACAGTAGAAAATAAATAATAGTAAATTCATTAATTAATTACCATTTACCATAATAATGATTGTAATGTGGTCTGGGGAGATGTTGTACAATGAATGAGTTTAAGTTATAGCCAAAAGTGTAGATACGCAGTAGAGCCTGTGCAATGATGACTGTACACTGTATATTCAACAACACTGGCTGATTAGGTACAACTGGCCACACCCTTTCAGTCAGCTCTCCATAGTAACTGACCTCTTGTCAGTGCTACAGTAGGCGACACATCAACAGAGTAACCGCACCTGACAAACCATGCGTTCAAGATGGTGGAAGGTTTGCTACACGATCAATGAACGCGACTGAACGCATGGTTACAAAACAGGGAGGGGTTAGGCTGTAGTGGGTTGAACAACATTCACATGGCTGCACAGATGCACAAAATGATAGACCATGTAACCTCTTCCAACTAATTCAATAATATGTCACAATGGTTGTGTGAAGATATTGCGTTGCATTCCGTATCAGTATGAGACGGCATACATTTAAAATGAAATAAGATGGTAATGAAAGGGACATTTGGTACTAAATCATGATGACAAATATAGGCAACTTATTAAACGACCAACAGGTTCCAAATATGTGGCTTCACTTAATTAATACACGTCATAGAGCAACACTCGCCACGCCCATTAATGTCTGTAAGGCCTAAATATAAAAAAAGAAATGTCTTTGAAGGTACACGTAGTTCAAGAAGGTTCGAAGGTTAACCTAATGAGAATCTTCAGTGATGCAGTGTCGTGACCATATAGCCTATGGACACACTATGCTGACTCAAAGCCACTGTACAGGGCAGGGCAGGAAAGCCTGCTTGCCATGCAGCTACAACTGCTGCTACTTGACTAGAAGAAGCTAATGAAATCACTGCTAATGTGAATACAGGGCAAATATGAGATTGCAGGGTGTATTTATAATCTGATTACATTGATAATGTGAAACCCATAAAAAAAGCCATTACTTACCATTACATTGTTTAATATGTTCCCTTATGTTGAGGAGGCACACTAAAAATAGAGTGGTGTGTTGATTTGAGAACATCTTTTACATCTGTTGTTAGTAAAAACATAGGTGACAATTACAGTCATACAAGATTGTCACGTACCTTTATCTAAAGAGGGGACATCAATAATCCATTTGCCAACCTGTGCTTGGCTAGGAACAGTGTATACCAAGACTCTGCTGCTGAAGGATATCCCAGGTGGCTCAAAAATGATTAGGGACAACTGTTGAAATCACACACACACGCGCGCACACGAACATACGCACGCACACACAGTGATAATGTATACCACCTATTTGCGTTCATAATGTTTATAATGAAATAAGTGTACTACTCTACCTTTGCTGGCCGGTTAAGTGCTGTGTTCACTGTGAACTCCACCCTCTTACATACAGGTAGATTGCCTTCTCCGTAACATACATTTATAGAGGCTGTTGCAACAGAGAACACCAAACATGGGTCAAAGTTTAAAACCTCTTAAAATATTAACAACAATGGGAACTATTTGTTGTAATACAGGTGTTATAAATATTTGGCAGTCACATGAGGTATACAGTATAATATTCACCTCTCAAGCTGCTGGCCATCACACGCTCATCGTCCTCATCCTCGTGACCAGAACTGCCGTCCTCCATTGCTATGTTAACACTCAGCGTTGCGTTTATGGCCAGACACAGTGCACATTGCCCATTGTGTTGGCAACACAGCTTAGCATGTGCATTCAAGTGGGTGACAACAACCTTATTATCAGGTTGATTCAGAAAAGATTTCAAAATCTTTTCATCCTTAACAATGCAGTTTGACAGACCCTGTTAAAAGGCAAATCAGACAATTAAAAGCTGACATAAATATTGAAAACATCACATATCTTCCACCTTCAACATACAGTATGTAGCCTACACACCTTCCACACTATATTTGATGATTCAATATTTGATATGTGTCACTAATATAAAGACAATAACATCATAACAGGAAATTAAGTGAATAAGTCAACACAAATGTTGTTGCACAGGAAATTTCACCCTGTGTGCATGCGAATGTATGTGTACATATCCTAAACGGCATGACCAGTACCTACCTGTGAGCAAATAACTTGACTACCATATCCAATGACATCCAAAGCAAGCGTTGTTAGGCACAGTGTCAGTAGGGTACACCCTATAGACACATCATGGGGAACCATATTGTTCCAGGATGAAATGCGAGTTCTAGATCAAACTTCTCCAAGCGATCCACACCAGTAGTGACATCAGAGCTGTGTTCAACAACATGTTTTTCCCTCTCCCAATCATGGCTGGAGGCTGCAGTAGAGTAAACAGGCTGATGATAATAGACCTAATTGCATGACTAATATACTGCTAGATTGATACAACCAGATTAGGACATATGGATCCTAGCCTATGTTGGTAGTCAATAACAGATAATACCGATTTGTTTTATTTTATTTAACCTTTATTTAACCATTGAGATTAAAAATCTATTTTCCTGGCCAAGACAGGCAGCAGCACAAATTACACAGTTACAGACAAAAAAAATACAAAAAGATAAACAATTATTATGATCACAAAATAGGATACTCAATCATAAAAAACATTGACACCTGAAAGACTCTGACTCAAATTATTTCATTTTCAATTTAAAAGCATTGAAATTAATTAAATAAGTTAATTTTAAGATTTTATGCAACATATTCCATGCCGAGAGTACTCAGATGCCATTTTCCCAATTTTTGTGCGGGCAATTGGTAGGCTATACAGACAGCAGAAAATGGTTTTGAGAACGAAAGGAATATTGTCCAGTACTTTTCTGCATGATATAGACAGCTAAATTGTGCGGGAGCAGGCCAAGAAACGCCTTATACAGTATCTCAAAAAAGTGAGTACACCCCTCACATATTTGCAAATATGTGAGCATATCTTTTCATGTGACAACA
>JAODUH010033710.1:0-22005 GCA_027564835.1 Typhlichthys subterraneus
GACTGGGTGAATGTCAGGCAAAAATACTGTAAAGCGCTTTGGATAAAAGCGCTATATAAATACGCCCATTTACCATTAGTTCATCAAATGGCCACTTGAGGCTGGCTGCCAAAGGGATTTAAATGTTAAAATGTCCAACTTTACATCAAAAAGAAACTTGTTTACAGCCTAGTTAAAAAAACACGTTTTTGGTCTGTATAGATACGTAATCTCTCTGTTCATGCCAACTGTACAGGGGGTACATTTTTCAGATAAAAAGAGATTAGCCATGCATTTATTTCCCCTTTATAATAAATAGGCTCATGGGGGGATGTTACAGGCGGAGTGAGGTACTGCAATGATGGCGATGGCCAGACCCAGCTAGCCTCGAGAGAAAATCCTGATCTCGGGAGCTTCAGTTTAATTTCGCCATGAGAATCAGTCTGGAAAGCCTAGCAGTCATTTTGAATGTGTCCGAGTAGCAACTGAACTTTCCAATCAGCGTCGTGTTTACAGTTATACGAGCGTGGTTTAGGTGTGCCAACAGCGAAAACGAAAATGTATTTTTTTCAAAGTACCTGTCATTCACAAATAGTTTAAATGTACTGCTCCCCAGATGGACTAGTGGCAACAATTCCTCTGGCATGTCAGGTTAAGACCCAGCATAGCGCGTTGTTCAAATTTGTTTCTGAGGAAAGCTATGGGTGACGTCAGGGAGGGTTTGTCCATTTATATATACAGTCTATGCGTGTTAGTCGTCCAGCAAGTTACCATGTACCCCAGTAAAAACGAATCCACAGCGTTATGAAAATCCAGGTGATGTCACAAGAACTTCTGAGGATATCTATCTTACCAGTAAATGCTTATTTAGGTACAATTTACTCAAAACAAACAGAAATAAACTAAAGCAAGCTAAATGAGTGCAGGCCAAGGTGCACCCGTATTGACAAGAGGCAATATCACCGGCAATCGACATGGCCTCCTGTTTCTCCTGTTCGTGCCTCTGGAACACAGGACAGGTTACAGTAATAAGGAAAGATACCAGGGAGAGACAGAGACCCCTGACACTTCATCTGTATTTGTTAACCGTACACTATGAGCTAGTGGGGGTAGGTGGGTGAGAATTATGGTTTAATCTCACACCAAAACAAGAAGAAATTATTATGTCCAGCATTGAGGTTATAGACTTTAAAGGAAACAGGGGAAGACTATTTTTTCCACAGTTAGCTACCATTTGTTTTTATTATAATATATAGACAATTTTGACACCAGAGATTTCTAGAACGCCAATCGATATGGTTTTCATTGGATTTTGGTCACAAATGCCACAGTTGGGAAAAATGTGTCCCAGGTCTAATAAACAATCTGGAATTCCCATTTTAAAATACTAATGGTAGTGGTCTGGCTAATGGGAGGTAGTACAAAAATGCAGTACAAAAATGGTCCATTCCTTTAACATTAACCAAGAGATATACAGTATAACAGATTGTTCTTTTCGGTTATGCTCAGCATATTTAATATTGTTATACGCTACCTTCCACACCATTTGACTGCTGTGGTGAATATACCATAAATGTACCATCAGGGATCCAGACAAAAAAAAAAGTTGAAATTAACAAATGCATGTTTTAAAGAATTGTAAAAGCGATGAATGCAGCTCTCAATTGTGGCCCCCCGGGTGAGCCGGAGGTGGTGGGGGTATTCGCGCTGTGCTCCGTGGCCTCAGCGAGGGCTGAGATCACAGATGTGCTCCGCGGGGCTCCACAGCTTTACGGCTGCGTCAGCAACTTTCCAACTACCTAGCATATGTGGAGACTCGGCCTGGAACGCGTCCACAAGGAAGAGAGCAACGCAAGCTTTGCTGACCCCAGACAAAATCTAATGGAGGGAGGTGAAGGATGAATGGTGGTGGGATTAAAAGTGAGAGAGGAGAGAGAGACTAAGTTTGGTTTGGTCAAACAACGCTGGCATTATCAGAGAATTACAACACGGCAGCAAATGTATTAGTGGAAACACAGCTCTTAAATGCTACATAGCCTACTGATTGCATGTGTTATCACCTTGGATATCCAGAACATTAAGAAATCTATATGATTTTTGTGCAGAAGAGCAAACAGGCACCATTTGTTAAGCTTGATATTTCAGCATTGCACTGAGAAAACAAATCCAACCGATGAAAGGTTTACCTTCAAAACAATTGCGATGTGGATGCTTTGGCTATATTGTGTCAAAATTGTCAGCGGTGTGTTCATCTTCTCTGTCACTGACAGATATTATGAATGGGCCTCATTAGCTTGGAGGAAAGGTTAGTTTATAGCTTTTATCATGGGTCACCATGAATAATGATGGGATATTAAAGAAACAACTGCAGCAATCTTTCTTGCTTTTTTATTCCAATGCACTGCATTTTCAGATCACAATAGGTATATAAACATAGAAAGCAAGCCATACACAACAAGATGCAGAAGATAACCTGTGAATATACCGTATTAAATGTTATACATTTCAAATGAAGTAATACAGTATGTATTATATTTGCTGAACACCACAACATAATTATTACCAACCCCAAATCCAAAAATGGTGCAGTATAGAAAATGCAAAAAAAACCTTTTCACTCTGTACTATATTGGAAACACAAATAAAGCAACACAGTATGTGGTTTGTGGATAAAATGTTTTTGTGAAAATATACTCTTATTTTAAATCTGATGACTGCAACACCCTCAAAAAAAGTTAAGACAGTTGTGTCGTATTTGTAATTTCCTTTATTCAATGTGTGTGCACTGAAGTGAACTTTAGCAAGTAGAATTGCACCCACTTTTCTTCCATTATATATTTTCACTCAAATTGCAGTCTGATTTTAAGAGAGTAGCCTATAGAGAGCCGAAGTCACTTCCGTATTATGGGACCTTAGTTTGGAAAAATATGTACAGTCATTGGCAATAATTTATTTATTTTTAGATCCCGTTTGCTTTGTGACACAAAGTACACATGATTTTTGACTATTTAAAAGAAAATTCTGCCAGTCAAGAAAGTCTCTTGTTTGTCGTGCATTTGTTGAAGTATAAGACTGTGAAAATACATTTCTTTTTTCCAACTAACGTCCCATAATGCGGAAGTAATTTCGGCTCTCTACTGGAAGCATGGATGTATTATAAGAGCTAGATACGGTACATATAAATGGCGGCCATTCACTTAAAGTAGAAGTGCTCAAAAGCGCATTCGCTGCTGGTATGGTGGCCATACCATGGTACTGCAGCCTCTGCTGCAATAAAAAGCCTATTTCCCATTGACGGCCATTGAAAAACACGTGCCTATAAAACGGTTATGAACGCTGTTTTAACGCCACACTCGTACATAAACGATTATTTATATAATGAAGTTTAATGTGAGTGAGTTAGATTTTTTTATAAAAAATACCTAGTCCAGGAAAGCTCATGTTTTGCGTGACGTCACCACAGCAAAGTACTGGCTGAGGCTTGGCTAGTGGACACAAGCAACCATAGCTACAAAGCATTGAGGAACTATTTTGAATTTAATGACCCATTTAGTATTTTCCATACTGTCCTAAACATTTTCAGAATTGGGGTTGTACATATCAGCCTTTTTACCTACCACAAACATAAAGAGATCAATTATTATATGCACATTAATTTTGCAGAATTATACTGTAGCTACATGCATTTATATTCATTGCAAGTGGCTAAAGAAAACTACAATGGCCATAGCTGTTACCCAGTTTAGCATTAAGAATCTCATTAGGCAAAGAAGCTTGCATTAGGATTATACTTATAGCTATTGCTTATCTGAAACAAAAATAGTTTAAATGAAGCTACTTGTGAAGAATATGGCTGAGCAAAGCATTAGCATATTATAACCCTTCATAAGTCAGCCTTTCATCAACCCAAAACCCAATGGGAAAAGGGAATGGTAAACTCCCTAATAACCCAAAATATAACTGATTAGAATTATTTTAAGAGTAACCATATCTATAGGGTAATGTCTATAATTAGATATTTCATTTAGTAACTCAAAATACATGGCATCAAAACCTGTAGTGAATCTGAAAACACTGATATTCTGAAAATGCTAAATGTGATTACTTGACAGCTATAAAGTATAAAGTATACATATTTGAATAAATGTGCATACAGTACTGATGAATTAGTATAATTCTTAAAGTATAACCTTTTGGGGTTTACTGTAGATTTTCAATGTTCATTACTCTAAGAAATATTATATCCTGTGTATATAAATAAGACATGTTTCTATGTAAGCCTGCTGCACCATATGTGCTAAGGCTCATCATGTCAATTTAGAAGTACAAAACAACAGTATAATATGAAACTGTGAACTGAATTGACACATGGCATCAAATTCTCATGATAGCAATGCTGCAATGATATGGGTGCATTGACATGCATCAATAAATATGATACACTGTATGTGCAGGTTTGTGTAAGAGAGAGCGAGAGTCTGACTTTAAGCTTATTAAATGTACGCAAGACAAAGAAAACATTTGCATAAACATGGAGATATGAAATGGTGTGTGTTGTGATGCGCGCATGTGTGCGTGTGTGCGCGTGCGTGTGCTCACATGTTTGTGGGTGTATATAGGCAGATGTTGGCTTTTAATGTGCCAGAGCATGGGCAGGAGACCAACTGACCTTTTTGGAGACCTCTGTCACTGTGACTGTCCTGTAGTGGTATTTGCATTACCATTTAAATACATTGCCAACCCTGGCTGCAGATAAAATATTCAGTTAACCTTTATGGCAAAAAAAAAGTGACTTAGTTAGAGACTGTCATATCGTTTAACCTTAAGACTGTGCAGTGGCTGTCTCTGTGTGCAGCACTTGGTACCTCTCATTAATGGCCACATTCTGACAGAGTGGGTTCATTAATAAAGAGTATCTGTACCCTCAATTGTGTTTTTTGCTGTAAACTCAATAAAAGGACTGACCTGCGATGAGACACATCAATGCTGGTGTTAATATTGTCAAATCTCATGTTTTTATAAAAATCTGGATTTTATGGGTTGAAAATGGCCTGCTTTCAACACAACCAACACAACAGCTACCCGACATGTCCGTTTAAAATCGCCCAAAGTCCTTGCTGGCTTCCGACCGTACATCTGGGACCCTATTTTAATTATGTAAGCGCATGATATAAAGCGCAAGGCGCTCATTCCATTTAGAGCATGTCCGAATCCACTTTTGCTATTTTAACTGCAGAGAAACGGTCGGTGCGCCAGGTGCAAGGTTCCAAAGGGTTGGACTTTCTTCATGGGTGTGTTTAATCCAATACTTCTACACAGCCCTGGCTCTGTGAATAGAAACACAAACAATGTGGCGAACACCACTCATACAGTATGAACAAAGCCGTCGCACTACGCTATGCTTCACAATGTGTGTCGATGTTTGGGAGTCAGGGCCGACCCCAGCTATTTTGGGGCCCTATATAAAACATAAAAAGTCGTGTACAAAAAGGTACATTTAATTCACTTTAGGGCTTCATTTTACACAAACATATAAAAATGACTTTATAATTATAGTCTATTGTTTAAAATGAACTGGGATTGGCAGTCGAAGCAGGCCATTTAGATCTAATTCTTGAATGCTTGACTATTCTGGATCACCCATAGCTTCTACCATCTCTCTTTTAGAGAAGATGAAATCTTCACAAAGGTGGCCAGCTAGTTGGATCAAGTAACTGAATATTACTGTTAAGAATTGATAAGTCTTGGTCTTCATTAGCAATGGATTATATAGGCCTTCAGCTAAAGCAATTATGTGGTCCACTGTAATGATTATTTGGCTCAGGAATTAAAGGATCTAGAAGACAATGTTGATTTAGCCCAACATGACTTGGGGAGAGTGTCTCTCCCTAAGATTAGAAGGTGGAGAGGGTGGATGTCTTCCATCACCTACAGTGCATTCAGCAGATGTTGTGTCCCTTTGTTGGCTCCTCTGAATATTATTTAATATTATTTGAAATATTTGATTATCTTTATTTGTACATTGCATATGTTTAGGCTTTTTGCAAATAATTTGAGGATTGTATGTTATTAGATATTGTGTGTTTTGATTGACCCGCGACCCGACTCTGGATAAGCGGATGAAGATGGATAGATGGATGGTGTTTTGATTGATTGATTGATTGATTGAGCTTTATTTTTACAGGGACAATGTACATAGTTATCAACATTTCTGTAAAAGTACAGGTTTTAGCCAGCCGGCTAATTTTCAACCGCATGTACAAATCTATAAAAATTAAAATAAATGATAAAATAAATTAAAATTTTAAATAAAAACTACAGAAAACTATTTTTTAAACCACTGACAACACCGCAAGCTATGGATTGAGTGCACAAGTCTGATTTGCTTTCAGCCATGTCTTCAGAGTTGTTTTAAAGGTGCTAAAGTTTGATGGCAGTGTGTTCCAGAAATGGCAAGCTCTCACAGAGAAAGTGCTTTTCCTTAAGGGAACTATACAGTCACAAACCTTGTTGATCTGCTGCCATGGGTTTGAGTTTTCTGCTTAACAAAGTGACTAAGTGATGGAGAAGACTGTCCATGTAAGATCTTGAATACAAGACATGCATCAGTGAATTGCACAATATGTTTCCAACTCAGGAGCGCATGTTTTCTGAGGATTTTACAGTGATAATGGCTATTGGGCTTCATATCAAGCACTTTTACAGCCTGTTTGTAGATAGACTGAATGGGTTTTAATGTTGTACTGCAACATTGGGCCCAACTAGTCAAGCAGTATGTGAGGTAAGGAAGTTTCATTGATTGTAAATACAATTTAGCTACATCCATAGTCAAAGAGTTACTTATAAATCTAAAGTTGGCTAGGTTGAATTTGGTTATTTGCGTTTCGTTTTTCACTTGCTTTTTGAAAGAGAGATGGGAATCAAGTATGATTCCAAGGTACTTAAATTCAGGTACCACCTGGAGCTTCTCCCCTGACACATAGACATCTGGCTCAGTGGCATCAGTTGCAATCTTTGTGAAAAACATACAAACAGAGTCAGTGAGCCACTTTGTAACGTGGGCCATAGCAGCAGTGAGTTCTAGAGCATCATGTTGTACCTTTGGAAATGTATAACGGCCTTATGACATAATAGCCTATTCTAAGAGAATAACTGGTGTATGACCTATTACATATTGAGATTGAAGTCTTGAACACTGGCTTGCCTAGAATTATCAATAATCATTAGCTGACAAATGGCGTCATATTCACAATACTAGTGTAACAGAAGCTACTGTAGCCATATGTTTGCATGCGTTGAAATAACCGACACACTTAGCAACAAATATATTTATTTATTATTTATATTTAACTAAAGTCATTTTTTTCCTCTGCATCCTCTTCTACATAAATATAACAGTTTTGTTGTAAATGCCATCTCTCCTTAATTAATTTCCCGACTGGCCAGACTATTGAATCTGTGTGCCCGCAAGGATAAGGAGCGCTCGCGCTATGTAGGGGGCAACATGCAGAGCTAATTATTTAACAGATCTTTTTAAATTGACTATGGAATTTATATATTTAGGGAGCCTTTCAATGTTCAGGGTCCCTAGGCAACTGCCTAGTTCACCTGTAGCTCCATTTATATAGCATGTTACAGTATTTTTGCCTTTTCTCAAGGACACTTAGAGGTAGGTAAACACGAGGGTTCAAACCCTCAACCTTCCGGCTGGGAGCCCAACACACAGACCACTAGACCATCCTGTTCTGCGTTCTTCCCTCGACTGGGATTGGGTCCTCTTGATGGGATAACACATTACGTTTCACTTCCAGAATGTTTTGTGTCGATAACAGCTTTACTCAAGGATAGATTTAACTTATTTAACCATCTTATTTAACCATCATGCATTTAACTTATTTAACCATCATATTTAACCATCATGGATTTAACTTATTTAACCATAATGTTTAACCATCATGGATTGAACTTATTTAACCATCATGTTTAACCATAATTAACTATATTAAGTGTCAGTTACTCCTAAACTGCTGCCTTCTCAGCTCAGTTCTAGTGTTAGGCTGTAGCATATGTATAGGAAATAAATACATTCTTCAGTATTCACTTAGCTGGCTAAGTCTACTATAGACCAGTTGTTATCTTATATAAAATAATGAACTCGTCATTTTAATTGTTAAAAAAGTAATTCTCAAGAATGACTAACTAATGACTTTTAACTGCCGTGCCTCGTCACAAACACATGCTTTTATAAACGTTTGAGAGCTGTGGTTTGATACATGCAGTCTGCATGCATCTTGCAATGCAACAGTAGGCCTACACGCATAAAGTAGATGCCATTTAAACTGTGGTGCACACATGGTGTTCAAGCTAATATTGCTACTAATGTCATGTAATCTTAGACTAAAAGATGGATTTAGTGTCTGTGTCATTACCCATTGGTTTATGAAGGGATAGTTTGAAGTGTTTGGATTTTGGAGTGTTGCCATTTTTGGAGTGTTGCCATTAGGCTAGGTACAATAAATAGATTATTTAGTCGTATTATTTGGGATAGTTTTAAAGTTAGTTTGAAAATTAGTTTGAAATTATTACGTTACTGTTGAAGTACTATTTATGAAGTAGTATACCTTGAGTTAGTATTATTAGAATTAATTTAGTTTTAATGAGGTATTACTTATTAAGTTGTAGCTGTTACAATATTATTAAAGCACGACCAAGTCTTGTCTTGTCATGTTTACAACATGCTCTGTTTAAGTTAATATCATCATAATGGTATACATAATTACAAAACCATAGCAAATTGTAACTATGGTGGTTGTTGCGTGGTATAAACGCAAGCCCATTTACACACAGACGCCATCTGCTAGGAACAAACTAAATGGAAACGTGGCCTTTCAAAGACAAATAAAAATAAATGCAAATAAATACAGTTGACAGACCAATTAACACCTTAAAGACAGACTAACCTTTACCCAATGCATCATCTGTGTTTGCACTGTATTACCTAGCATCTTTATATTCTGTAAATATGTGCTTTAGGTGTGTGCCTTTATGCAGGTTGATGCGTATACGTGCATTAGCACTGCAAAGTGCACCAATAACACCAGATCAAAATTGGCTTTGCACTTCACGTGGGGGCAGCATATTTGGTTTTTAAAGGTACAGTTAACAACTGGAAGCTAATACACATTTTGTCAAATGTAGCGAATGTCTCACTGTGGTCCTCTAGATGCCCGTTCTATTTGTGGTGTTTCTACACAGCCCTGGCTATAACTGCAAATAGGAACATAAAGTGGTGTAGACCGCACCACACAACGCTCTTGTATAGCCTTGACAATGTGTGGAGTGGAGCTTCTGAGAGAGCACCATATGGCATTGAAGGGAGAGGTGTTTTTGTTTTGATTGAGTTCAAATTAAAACAAGCTTTATCCAGAATGCTTGACTAGACATTTGACCTAAACATACATTTTCAGTGCATAATGTTTCCATTTTGTGAATGAATATTTGAACTAAATATATATCAATAGTGCATATTAGCCTATACTGTAGAGGATGCCTTAAGATGAAATACGTAGTTTCCTCCTGAAGACACTGTTTCTTAGACTTTATATCAGCCCCTGCTAGTGTAGCAGAACCTATGCTAATCAGTCAACACCTCCACTACATGCTCTATGTAGCTAAAAATAGCTTCATACGTACCTTTGACTTCAAATAATCTCACCTGAATCCACGTCTTTAAACATAAGATAATAGCATACATAAAATAACAGACATAATGCCATGTTTGTCTAAACAAACTTAAAGTTATAGTCGGCTATTGCAAGCCATTTGTAAGCTAATACACTTTTAGTCAAATTCACCAAATAGCTCCTTGCATTTCACACTTACCGTTCTCTGTGCGTGTTGAATAAAAGTATCTGATCCTTCCACACAGCCCTGGATCCGTAAATAGCGAACATAAACAAAGTGGCGAACACCACTTGCATCAGCAAAGCCATAGTAGCTTACTACGCTTTGCTTCACAATGCGTTTTGATGTATGGAGCGGCGCCGCGGAGGTGTTGTTATTGTTTTTTTTTCTTGCAAACATGCCTAACTTGAGTTTGATGAAGAGTTAAGAGAGATTCAAGAGTTTACTTTTCTTGCCTTGAATATCTAACTACGAGTATGGAACTTGTATTTCCTTGTAACCACCCCCCCCCCCCCTCCCACCCGCCCTTCTGAGCATAGAAATGCGGGACATTTGGTTTGCCCGTGTAGGAATGCAGGCCAAATGTTGTTTTGCTTGCCGGACAAGCAGCCGGCACAACATAAGCGAATTGCTACCTTGTTTGTACAAACATGCGTGCATGTGCAGGATCTAACCAGGATATCTGGGCAGGAGTGCTGTAACACTGCAACACCGGGGGATGAAGCTGTGGAGTGTTTAATGTGCAGGAACAGGTACACCGAGACAGAAAGGGCAGACCAGACTGGTCACAACGTGGCTTGGACATCGCAGGCCTGACACAGCTGTGGGTGGAGACGCACAAATCATACAGACGCTATCTCTGTATCCCTATGCCGTAGTCTCTCCCTCTCTCACACACACATGCGCGCTCACGCACACACACACAAACACGGACGCTCACACTCACAAACACACAGACACTCACACACACACATGTAAACACCCGCTGATTCGTATACAGTATTGTGCATGCCTCCTCATTGCAATTTATAAAGCACACAAATACAGTACAGTGTCTCTTTCAGACACACACACACACACGCACACACACGCACAAACACACAAGAACAGATTTGCACACAATTTATTCCCTCAATTTCTGTACTGAATATAATCTGTGTGGTTTGTAACGCACGCACGCACGCACACACACATGCACAAACACACTGTACACAAGAACAGATTTGCACACACTTAATTTATTCCCTCAATTTCTGTACTGAATATAATCTGTGTGTTTGTAACCCACACACGCGCACACACGCGCACACACACAAAACAACAGCAATCACGCTTTCTGTCATATAGCTACAATCATATAGCTAATTAGGTCCTGGGACATCATATTCTAAGCTCACATCTGCTTGATAGCATGATTTCAAGGCATTTATGTCTGAAAGCACATAAAACGAGTCAATGGATGGATGCATCTGGGAGTTTCCCTATTTTAGACACAGTTTGATTAGTTTTGCCTTTTATGCCTACTGATCAATCAAGTAAATTGTATATTCATTGCACTACATGAAGCTCCCGCAAGACTAGGCCTGTAATCACTGTTTATTGCACTGCATTAATCTATGGAAATGCTGATGTATTATTTCAATTTTTGTTTTTTATTTTCCTTTTGAGCTCGGCATTTTTACATTCCGCACATAGCGGCTGATGAAATACTGATTAACTAGTTGTACAAATTGACTCTCCCCGTCTGTTTGAGGGAGGCTGTTGGGCCCCCTTTTTCCCTTTAAGATTTTGTCGTTTAACAAGAATGGCTTTGGGAGATGGAAAGGACCTTATCTTAAAAGCTCTCTCTCGCTCTTTGTCTCTCACTCACCCTTCGGACACCATTTTATGGGGGGAAGGGTTGAGAGACTCATAACGTGGAAGTCTCTTCAGAGTGTATTGATTTTATCCACCCTACAGGCAATTGTTTGACTTACTTTTGAAGTGAACAGAAAGCTTTTCCGGCGCTCGCGTGTCACTGGTGGAGCATTTAAGTATTTGTATTTATTTGTGCGGGGATTTGCATAATTGGTAAAATAACACCTCCATCGTTAGGTAAGAAGTTATTGCTGAACTGAAATTGCACACTGAAAAGTTCCAGGGAGGAATATTCTATAGATTACGGTAATTTTAGCGGTTGGCATGTAAGTAGCTCAACTTGTGATGTACGTGGGGGGAAGACTGGAAACTCCCTTGGGACTCCCTTGCCAACTCCTGATGAGATTAAAACATGGAACATTGAAAGCACTTTATCATAGACAACTTATTGCCGATTCAAAGATGTAGTTAAAGAGGATTTGTGGCTTGTTTTGATCATAACCACTCTAGCCTGTTGATAGAGTTGTATATCTCGCTGCCAATAGACTATTTCTTGCTCCATATCTCCCCGCTAGCTGCCACGGCGCAGAAACGCGGAACCACCCAAACAGGAAATGCCATAAACATGTTTGTGATGCTTCCACCTCTCTCCACCCACACACACACGCATACACACACACACACACACTCACACTCTAGATATATCTCTCCCTCCCTCCCAGACGAAACATGCAATAAAATACTAAGCAAATATGGTCAGGATAAACCCAGGCCTGTAAAGCTGTCCTTTTTTTGTGTGTATTTAATTTCACACATATTTGCACAGGGAAATTACATTTTACTTATCTAACATACTTGAGGACCATCGGTAAGTAATGCAGATGGACACGACACAGAAACTCTCTGTTTTTGTGTCCATTGCCAAGACAAACAGATTTAAAAATATAATAGAAAAACTGTATTATAGAGAGAATGAATAACTCTAACTTTAATGAATAAACAATTGAACAAAATTCTACTGGGCAAATGCCTTGCATGGCCAAAATTAGATTAAAAATATAAACCAGCAAGTTTAAATGTATTGCAGGTGCAATATCAGTACTGTAAATCTCAGATGAAACACCCATTATGTGTTTAAATGTTTGCATCACATCCATTTACAGTCTAATCTATTTTCCAGACTTGTAAATAAGGAAAATTACATTTAATTTATAGGTAGACTCCTCTGTTTGAAGCACTGTATGCATGTAATTGCCCTTGTGATTTAACACTTGATCACAAAAAAGCAGCAGCAGTGTTGGGCAGTATATCATATTATTTTTTTTTTCAGTAACTAGCAGTGTAACTAATACTATTTCTAAAACAGTAATATTATTACAATTACTAATCCAAGTAACTAATAGTTACTGCGATACAAGAATGAGATTTCTGGTCCTAGCAAACTTAGGTTAGGCTAATTGAACCAACCTGTCCAATCATCTGGTTTGAGAGGCTGCAATGTTTTCACTTTGGCTGATTGTTGACTCCTAAGGTTATTATTGTTCCAGTAAAGAGGATTCGGTTATAAAATGAGCTGGCTACAGGTTTTGTTTTTCAGAAGGGGCGAAGCAGGGTAGTGATTGTGAAAGTAATGTAGTAATGTAACTAATTAATTTTAATACCCAGTAATAAGTAAAATAATATTACTTTTTGAAGGATTAATAAGTAACGAGTAACTTAATACAATTCTTGAGTAACTTGCCCAACACTGAACAGCTGTAAACTGACAATATGACAACAGCAGAAAAAGAAAAACACACTGATAGATTCCTCTATATGTGGGTTAGAGTTCATGACAAATCTGCCTGACTAATAAACCATGAATGTCCAACAACCACAAAGCTTGTGGCTAGTTTTAGCTACAGCAGAGAGTCGTTTCTAAACTGTACAATTCATCGCCTGATGTCAGACAAATGGACCGGGTATCGACTTTTCTCTTCACTGTAGAAAAGCAAGCGACCATAGAGCTGCACCAGACTGCACTGCTGACATGCACACTGAATACTCAAACACTAAAGGTAGCTTTTTGTTTTGCCTGTCAAATGCAGGTTTACATAAATGAGATTAAGTGGTGTACAACAATTATATCAGCATAGATTTTTTAATTTTCTTTGGCATGTACTGTGTGAAAAGTTTAATTGTATTAATGAGCAAGTACAGTTTGACTTAACGTTTTGATATCTGACAGTGGTTTGTTGACATTCAAAGCATAATCAAAATTGTAATGAAAAACAACAGAATTATAATTTTTTATGCAAACTAAACTAATGAAAATTACTACAGTAATATATTCTCGTGTGTGTGTTGCCTGGTTAGGTAAATTGACATTTTCAAGAGCTAAATAATGATTAATATTCACTGTTGCGCACACCTAACAGAGAAACTATAGCGTAAAGGCATCAGCGCCACTTAATTTAGTCTCTCTGCTGTGAAATGACAGAAAGCTCAGGGGTAATGGAGCGACAGACCAAGCAAAAGCCATTTGATATGTGACAAAGTGATCACCCGTACTAACAAGCACCGACGCCTCGCTTCCTGTTCCAGGTGGGCCAATACGAAGCCAGCGCAGAGGTGGCTTCGCCGTAGTCTTCCGTCCATCAGCACTACGTCACAGCGACTCTGTGCTGAACGTCTGATACGTATAGCTTCGTAAGCTCGACACGGGACTCTCGGACTTTCGGGAAGTAATACTGTCGATTATATTGGCTGTTCGCATTGTCACTCACAAGAATGTTTCCCTAATTTCTGGTGCAACGATAGCACAGTGCTTTATTTACTAATTTAAAATGAAACATTTATTTTAATCAGTAACCGTAGCCTACTAATCTTACATATTTATAACACCTGTAAGCAGTGTTGTTGTTAAGTTTTCCTCATTGCAAGTTTACCGTCATTGAGTTACGTAGTTGGTCGTGCGTGTCAATCAAAATACCTTGCTTGTCAAGTAGGCGGGTACTGACGCAGTTAGCCAGCGCTGTGTTCCAGACGTTACGTAAGTAAAGGCAGGATCTGTGAGACTAGCTTCTGTATTTCCGGTGCGACTCTAGTGTAATTTCAGTGGTTCCATTTACATCAACAGTAGTCTCATCTTTAACCTGAAGAAGATTTGTAAGTTTCCCCTCACACTGAATCCTCAGTGTGAATTAACCGTCCGACTTGGTTATTGAGTTATGTGGTTGGTTGCGGTGCGCGTCAATCAAAATACCTTCCCTGTCAAGACGGATGTTGGCACAGTTGCTGTGTGCCAGACTTTACGTAGTAAATGCAGGATCTGTGAGACTATGGCGTTGTCCTGATGAGGTGCAACATGACGACCTTTGCCACGCAATCACCCGTCCCACTGATCTTAGTGAGCGGGGCACCGACAAAAGAGAACATGTGGGAAGAGGGGATCCCTGTGCGTACCCCTGTCGAGTATGTTATGTCTAGGAGGCAGAGATGACAGTCCCAGTGCTAATACAATATTTATAATTCACACTGTACTGGCAGCGGACTCAGGCAATGTATAATGGATCAAATATCACTGCTAAATAGCATTCTGGTAAACTTAACCTGTAGGGCACACAATGTCTTTCCCCTTTGAAGCACTTTCCCTAATTGCATGACTGTTGCCAGGTTGACTTAAGATCAAGCTCACCCTGTAGGGCTTGATAATCACCTTGCTCTGGTACATTTGTGCATGTAGGCATGATTGTGTGTGTGTGTGTGTGTGCGTGCGCGTGTAGTGAGCGAGTGTAAACACACGCGGCCACATTCATATCGCAACTCCCAAGACGGTGTTTGCCTGAAGTGAGCGTGCGTCTTCAAAGGGGCTGGAGAACTTGTTTTTGAACTACATGCAGGTTTGCTTTCTCCCAAGCTTTGTTCTCCTCATCACACTGTGGGCGCAGAGCGGCCACAACAAAGGAGGCAACATCGCAGCCGTTATGTGGCCAGAAAACAGGAAAGTAGATATCCCCGCTGTGCATAATTTACCTCCGCTCCCATTCCCACTCAACAGCAGTCAGATGTTGTGTGTGTGTGTGTGTGTGCGTGTGCGTGCGTGTGTGTGTGTGTGTGTGTGTGTGAAAGACAGAGATGGGGGTGCAGATCATTTTGTTTTCTGTATCTTTGGTTTACTGTACTGTATACTATAGAAGATTAGTTTAGCTAATTTAACTGTGTGTGCGCGTACGTGTGTGTGTTGTGTCAAAGCCTCCACCTTCATGTCTTACTGTAACTGCTTGCTCTGAACAAATTCTGTCAGACGGAGCAAACCCAAATTAAAAATAATGATAAAACCCATACACTTCCCATATTTGTCATGAATTGAACACGTACTGTATATATATATATATATATATGTATGTTGACGTGATTAGGGGTAGCACTGTTACTGTGTGTGTGTGTGTGTGTGTGTGTCTGTGTGTGTATGTGTATGTGCGTGCATGTGTGCGTGAGCATCTGTGTGTGTGCGCATGTGTGCATGCATGTGCAACTGTGTGTGTGTGTGTGCGTGTAACGGTGCTCCACAGAGGCCCAGATTGACCCTGCAGTAAGAGGCAGGGTTCAGATAAGGACATGGTCGGTATTCATACACACTGGGTATAGCACATGAGAGCATGTGGATTATATTTACAAAATGTTTCATTTATATTTTAATATAATTTGTTAAGACAAAAAAAGACTAAATGGGTAATTAAGTCAGCAAGGTGTTGATTTCTAGCATACCCCTCTGTGTGTGCACCAATTTTATATCCTCTGACAGTATCATGTATCATTTTGCTGAGTGAAAATCATTGCAATAGTATCCAGCTTTATAATATTATATAATAATAATATTACTTTTTGATCGTATTAAGGTTAATTTAACAAATTCACAATCATATTGGTTTAATGCACTCAGGGGTACTTAAGTCAACTTGAAATGGAAGTCGGAAGTATTGAGACTTTATAATTTAACATGTTTCCTGTAGTAAAACAGCATATTATCGTGGTACAAATTGTAGGAGAGATCTAATTTGTTATGAAAAAAAGGAAAATACAGGTCTCAGGTTGTTTTGGGAACAGCAAAGAAGAAGGTGTCATTACCTGAAAATTCACGCTAGCACCTTTAGCTTAGATTTACAGTATTTAGAAGACACTTTTATTATCCAAAGTGACTTACAAGTAGTACATTTGTCAGTGGCGAAATATCTGCAGTCACCAGGGCAGCCACCAGGGCAGCCACCAGGGCAGCCACCAGGGCAGCCACCAGGGCAGTCACCAGGGCAGCCACCAGGGCAGCCACCAGGGCTAACTTACACTCGTTCCTGTTTATATCTCACAGGTTTTGCCCCTCGTGGGTTTTATGCAGAATGATGTAAACAGAAGAAAGAAACATTTTACTACATGCAAACCCTTTCAGACTTGCCTGCATCGCAAAAACTATTGTTTTACAGGAAGGTTAAGGTGAAGGTAAGGTGATACATTTTTCTATTAAAATAATAAAAAAATAAGATTAGGAAAAGATCTACACCAAAAAATTTTTTTTGTATACCTTATTAATGGGTTTCATAAAATTAAAAAGTTTCTGTTATATTTCAGTATAGGCTATGTGTAGCCTATGATTTCAAGTAATTACATTTTAACATGTCTCGATTGTATATTGATTATTTATCTACAATCAGGAGCTAATACTTGCGCTGAGATTGCATGCCCATATAGCTAAAAATCAACCTGTGGTAACTCTGTAGCCTTGCCGTAAAAGTCAATGAGCATCCTAAGATGCCAAAGGCTTTCTAATGCTTTGAAAATTGACGAGAAAGGCCATTGACCAAGCTACAATTTCTGACGAGTTGGGAATGAGAACGTGTTGTTTCACTCGGCAAAAGAGCTAGCAACAAAAACAATTGACCTTCTATATTGAAGCTTTTGGGCTGAACCAACATACTATAGAAAGTCAAGCTAAAGCCACTCTACTGTACCTCCCCTAAACCAGCCCCCAGACTAAGGAAGATGATGGTTTCAGTCTCTCTCTGCATGACTTCTTCGCAGTTAACGTCGGTTAACAATCTCCTAAACGCTCAGATGCACATACACGTGGTGTATTTATATAGGGACCTGCACATTCACTGCATACATTGTAACCATTGCTTATATACTTAAACACACACATACAGTATATATACTGTATATAGTATATACACACACACGCACACACACACCAGTGAAGTGAACACGCCTTGTCTGAAAGCTGTAAATAAACCAACCTTGTAGATAAAAATGTTAGCAGCGGGCAGAAAGGTTAAGTCGTGTTCCTGTTCCAGTGACCTTGAAGGGAATCTTTAAAATGACATGGGCTAAAACAGAAAACAACATACAGAAAGATGTTCTTTTTTTTCCCTCTTGACTTTTGATTATACATTGAATCTTGATCTCACCTTGGTCCCTGCGGTATTTATGGTTCTGTCAGGCCAAGAAAATGTGTTTTGACCATACTTTACCATAGTATATCAAGTATGAGGGATAAGGGGCATGTATTTTGGCCCAATCCCATTTCTCATTTTTACCCTTACCCCCTGCCACTTGGAACTAAGTTACAAGGGGCAAGGGTTGAAATATTTACACACAAAATGGGACAACACTTCAAGAACCAGAACATCATTGGTACTGTAAGCCATTTGTAAATTGCAAAATCGTGTTTTACCGGCTTTTACGTTTCCATAATGCCGTCCTCAGCTGTGATGATGTATCTTGCGTGGGCTATACCATAGGCATATTTTTGATATGGACATGTTTTACATTTACAAGCCTACTACAGTATGGCATTAGCAATAATGTTACCATATCACAATGACAGTTGCCATCTATCTGATTGATCAATTGATCTACAGTACTGTACTAGTAAACGAAAAATTACCAAAAATTTGATCGACCTAGTGGTATGTTACAATTCGTTTTAATTAGCAAGCTAGTTACCGGCGCTGGCATAGATAGTATTCACAAAGCATCACTGTATGGGAAATGTATCAAAACACTCTGATTGGAGTGTGCCTCTGAAAATTGAAAAGGGCTTGAAGGGAATAGTTTGAAGGGCTATATAACACTATCCCTTGATCCAAACAAGAATTGGGACGCCCTACCCCTATGAAGGTGCAAAATGAAGGGTTAGGGATAAGTGGTAGGGGCAAGGGCTGAAATAAGATTTAGCCTTTGTCTGCCATTGTGCGACTTTGCTTGTCCAGGCTGGTCACAAAATCTACATTTTTATTCGTCCATTTCCTTGTTAGTGAGAAACAATTGTTACGACCACATTTATGTCAATTTGGTGTAAGGCCTGCATTTGAATATTTATTGAATGAAGCCTGATAAACATCAACACTGCTTAATTATGGCTGGGATCAATGGGTTTTGGGTGATTAAAATGTGAATTTCATTTCTACTCTATGTGGGTTGATTAAAATGCACACAAAAGGTTCCCTATTGCAGAATGTTTCCTTTGGTGGAATATCAATTTGCTACCTTACTTTCAATTGAACTCTCAATGTCAAGCCACCGCCGTTTTTTGTTGTAAATAGTGACAGGATTCTAATAAACAATCTGCCACGCTTCACCCTGTGTTAATAACCAACTTTCATCTGGTGTCAATCTTAATACAAAACTCCAATTATCCAAATCTTTACTGGAGTGGAAAGGATTGGTTTCTCTCTCCTTGCTGGATAAGTAGAACAACAGCGCTCTACTTAAGCACTGAGCTAAAATCATCTGAATGCATTCTACCTAATCCACTAAAACTTTTAAGTTGATATAGTGACAGCCTACTGTACGCATGGCTGCATCTCACTACATAATTTTCAAACATTATATGCTATTGTCATATTAATATTTTTGTGTTCCGAACAGTTTTACCCATTTTTTTGCAGTTTTTTTCTTTTTTGTTGGATGCGTTTTATAAGCCCCAGTTCAAATGCACTCTTGTACGAAAATAGCTTTGGACAGACTAAGTCCAAATCCATCTACTTTTCTCAGCTGTGGAAGATGGTGTCTCTGCCTCGGGACTGATCAGCCAGAGGTCGTCAGATTCGGCTGACAGTGGGTCTTGTACACTCCGCCAGGACACCTCACGTTCTGCTCCTCTAAGCGTACAGTATATTCTCCAACTTGGGGAGTATTGCATTATTAGCATAAAGAAACCAATAGTTCATTGCATATGTTCACGATCACCACAATGCATTACTTTTTTTAGTAATTTGGTCATTTCTCTTAGGCTGAATAGGTAAGTAAATCCTGTTCCGATAGTTTCTTATAGGAGTGGAGGGAGAATGCTTTCAAAGATTTTATAATGAAAATGTAGCATTGTAATGCATTTCAATGGAAGCAAATATGGAACGCTTCCAGTCTCTTAAGTGGGCGTGTCACAACTGAATATCACTGTGGAGGTTGACGCACAGGCAGTGGCCAGACAGCTAACTCCACCATGCATGGCCTCAAACAAAGTCCTTTTACCTCAAAACAGTTCACTGCAGAAACACATTTGTAGCCTCAGATTGATCGTAGGTACTTGGGAATTAATGACATATACTCCAAATACCCATTAGAGAGAAAAAAATGGCCATTCTGGTCTGCAGCATAGAGGGTGACAAGTCCACCCCTCCACCCACACACACACACCACCCCCCCTTCCAAAAATCGAATGCGGAAGTGTCGTATTTTGGAGCCATCTGTTCAAATATATTCTCTCTGATGGTGGGAAGGTCAGTGCCTGACGTGCCGAGGTCGTTTCTACGGTAACGAGGTGGGTCTAGTCTACTTACTCCAGTCAAAGCAGCAGGAAGCTCATTTCACCACTGCGGCGCCAGGATAGAGAATAGTCGCGACTAAGCTGGGCGGCCCTCATGTCCTTGTGGCAGAGGTGGTGCCAGCCGACCAGCTGAGACGGGAGATCGAAGGGTTTAGGATGGGTGGGGGGGTATTGGGACATGCATGGGAGAAGGTGTGTGTGTGGGGGGGGGGCAGTTCCATTTACTACCCAGCACTAGTGTGTCTGTAATTAGATGTGCCTTAATGAGAGCCAGTGAAGGTACAGCCTCACACAATAGCCTCTTTGAGCATCTATCACCACGCTACCAGATGACAACCTGCAGTTCATCTACTGTACTTACACTTGAGAGATATGCTGTAGCCTATACTATGACTTTTTAACTAACTTATGCAGTGTGCATAATTGCCTACATGTTCATGGTGATTGAACTTGACCTTGTTCTAAATGAAGACATCTTTTAAAATCCTATTCCAGATTACAAATTAAAATGCTAAAAGGCTTCATCCACTTATCCGCACTGCATTCTGCCCTACCGAGCAAAACGTCTTAACGTCGTGATTAATTAGATGGTTCCCTTAGTAGTATGTTGAGGTGGAGTCATCCCAACTGGTCAATTGACAAACCACTCTTAAATTCTGTTGTTGGTTAGACGTTCAAACATGCCTGCATGATGCACACCAGGCGTGAGATGCAGTGCAGATAAACAGAAGACCAGACAGAGCTGTGTGTGATAAGGGAGCAGGGGTGATATTGTCACATTAAAACAGTGGTAGCTGGACTGTGCTGCTGCATATTCTATACGGATTGGCTTTCTCAACACGATAGAGACATTGTTTTGAGCACTGAATAGTTTTGTGGTAAGGCCAGAGGATTATTATATATATATAAAAATAATCTTTATATTTGCCTACGTACAATGTAAGATATCCTTGAGTGTTTTGAAAGGCGTCTTGAAATAAAACTTATTTTTATTAGGGTTGTACTAATAAAATTTTTTAAATGAATGAATTGCTCAGAATTGAAAAGCGATTTTGAACAATGAATCTGATATTTTTTGTGCTTTTTGTTGTTTCATAGACAGGACGGTATAGAGACATGGAGCGAGTGGGAGAGAGATATCAGGGAATGGTCAGAAAATGACCTTAGCAGGCCAGATTTGAACCCAGGTCCACTACAGAGCTACCACGTGCATCACAACCTGAAAATACTAGTGTTTGCAGCTATAATAATGTTTTAAATATGATATAGACACCTTTTAAATTACCAATAATCTGGAACATCAAAGAGAACGCTTCAGAGCTTAATTTTAAAGATATTTGGAAGAGATAGATGCAAGCAGCCAGGTGTTACATACAGTATGCGGCAGGTATTTAGAGAGCAAGGGTAGCTGTGACGTCGTCAGGTATGGAGATGTGGGGCTGTAATATTTACAGTACATGTGGGTGGTGTACTGTATATAAAAGAAGCCTATAGATAACGAGAGAGAAGGAAGGAAAGGTGGGATAGTTTGATCGATGTTTGTGGGATAGCATACGTTTAATGTCTCTGGCAGCTTAAACCAGGTACTCTGACCCCTCTGTCTCTCTTTCCTACTCTCTCTCTCGCCCCCCCACCCCTCACCCCCCTCTCTCTCTTGCCCCTCACCACTCTCTCTCTCTCTCTCT
>JAODUH010033720.1:5242-18176 GCA_027564835.1 Typhlichthys subterraneus
GTGTTGGACTGTGATGGTTCCTCTGGTTGAATACTGGTATTAAATGGTTCCCCTGACTTAGTGTTGGACTGTGATGGGTCCTCTGGTTGAACATCTGTATTTGATGGTTCTGGAGATGGCATCTTGGATTCTAATGGTACCTGTAGCTGAATGACGTTGTCCGAAGGTTTGTAGGTCTTTGTGTCCCTGGTTCCTGATTGATCCTGCAACCGGATCGTCATTTCTGATGGCTCATGTGTACAGGTGTTCATGATTGATGCTTGCTGAACCTGGACCTTTGACACTTTCGGTTCCTCTGACTGGACCTTGGAGTCTACTGGTTCCCGTTGCTCTATGCTGGTCTCTGGTTGCTCCTCTGACTGGACCTTGGCACATGTTAGCTCATGTTTCTGAGTGTCGGTGCTTGATTGTCTGTGTGACTTGATGTCATCGTGTAATGATTCCTGATGTTGCATTGTGGAATGGGTTGGCACCAGTGAGTGGGTGTTGGAGCTGGATGGTTCCACTTGCTGGATATTTGAATTGGATAGTTTCCGTGAGTGGACCTTAGCCTCCAACAGTTTCTGTAGCTGACAGTTGGATTCCAAGTGCAACTGTCTCTCTAGCTCTTCTGCATTATGGGCTAACATGAGGCTCACCTTCCTCTGGTGTGCCAGGGCTTCCTCCTTATCATTGAGCTGGAGGGGAAAAGCAGACAATCCATCAATGGAAAACACAATTACTGATACTGCAAACCCTTTAAAAGCCCTGTAATTGTCCCTCTATTTCTGCAAGGTAAAAGTCATTGTACAATAAAACGTGCATTCAGCGAAGGATTGATTAAAGTGTAACTGCACCCCAGCTCTGAGCCTGACTCCACCCACTGCACACCTGTGAAAAATGCTAAAGTGTAGCCAAGGAGCTGAGTGAGGGGAAGGGCTGTGATGATGTGACTCGTAACAGTTCAATCCTTTTATTGAATTTGCAGGTAAAAAAAAAACAACAACACACAATTTAAGGTGCAGTTACTCTAACATTCAAATGACACAGCATTCACCAACATGGCAGGCAAATGTATAAATACGTGAAGAGGAATACAAACCAAGTCTAAGAGTCTGTACACAGTGTCTATGGGGTCATCAGAGATCTTGACCTCTAAGCTGGAAGGCAAGATTTCTCTCAGTCTCTGGACTACATTGGCTGAATTCCTGATTGCACCTGTGAAAAAAAAGTTATAAAGTTATATTTATTTTAGCATATCTTTCAGATTCAGCCAGCTACACTATATCTAGTTTTCAACTGTAGTCCTGGATAAGAAAGCCTGGGAAAAAATCTCTCATTCCCGGGTTTGTGTAGACATTTATTTCTAGTATCATTTGTCAAACTGGATCTGACATCACATCAATTATGTGATGTGGCACCTGCCTTCTGATTTATGAGGGCGGGATTTAGGCGTATGTGCCTCAGCCCGAAGCAGGAAGTGGTCACTTCGTTTTCTGAGTTGCTGTTCAAAGGCAATGCGGAATGCATCAGCCACCATCCACGCTTCATCTCTGCAGTTGCGTTGTGTATCAAGCTGTATTGTAGATATACACACACTTAATCCTAAATCCTGAGAACAAGATCCTTATTTGTCATTATCCTATTTAAGGAACATAATATGGACAGCACATGGGCCAAATTAGTCTTTTGAAACACTACCAGGTTCTACAAATATTAGACTCTAAACCGAGCAAATTACATTACCTCAGTTAGCCATAAACCACTAACTTTCTAAATTTACTAACTACTACCACTAACTAAATTTCTATGAAACAAGTTACAGGCTGTAGCTTTAATGAAGCCAATGAAGCCAAGCGTCAACACTTAACAGCAGAACAAGAGGGCTTAGAGTGGCTGGGTACCTCTTGTCTGAGTTGCAGGATTTGTTTCCTGGTGGCAGCAGCAGTCTTGGCACAAGGGCAGGGCTGTGCTGTGCCCAGACACTGGCACGCACCCAACACAGCAAGCTAACACACACATGAACAATATGGACAATATATACAGGCTCAGCCAGGGTTGCTAATTCACTTTAATCTACAGGATATATTTGGAGAGTCCTAAATCTCCTTGTTCCATTTATATACACTGTACATAACATGTGCTGTCACAAGACAAACCCAGTTACATGTTTCCATAGGAATTTGGAGACCAAGCATGTGGAAAATAATGTGTACAACATGTTAGCATGTCATAATTAAGGTAGAGTAAATAAAAAAAATAAAGCAAAATACATTTTAAATTAAGACCCTGCAATGTGTCTTTATGTTTACAGCATACATGTTTCTCACTCATCTCTTCTCACCTCCAGAAAAGTGCCCTGGGTAGCAAGAGGATTAGTTGCTTGGAAGGCCCTCTGCTCTTTAACACTTAGCATGGAGAGAAGCTCCAAGCACTGTTGACTTAGAGCTGCATACACACAGATTGTATAATTAAACATTGTCTATGAAATTAATGTCTAATTGGGTAAAAAACTACTTGCCAGCAGTTTCCTCTTTCAGCTCCCGAACCTCTCTCATCCTCTCCTCCAGACTGTTACTCAGAGTCGTGTTTTCACTGTAAACCCTGTTGAGCCCAATAAAGAGCGCCACCAGATTGTACGTCCTCAGAAAAGCCAAACAAATCCACAATAAGCATAATTCAGATGAAAGCCAAGTCCCACCTGTTGAATTTCTGCTCCCACGACTCCTGGAACTTCTTCATCTGCACCTGGCTAAATGTTAGCTCCCACTGCAACGCATTAACTTCCTGTAAGAAAATAACTCTCTTTTGTATGCGATTTGTGACAACATAAGCGCAAGTTACAATTAATATTAGCTTTTCAGTTTAATACAGACAATTACGTGATTCCATTATTATGCTGCTTCTCTGTTCCCATATCAGGTAGTGACATTTATTGTCAGACATTCTCAGACAGCACTGATGGCCAGAGGCTGTCTACAGTACTGTAAAGGTACTGTAAAGGTAAACAGACCAAGCCCTTATTTATACAGCCTGGCGTTTTAGGAGCACACACCAGAACCAGACAAAACCAGTTACCTTTTCCAAAGCTTTAGCTCTCTCCTCACTTTTTTGCAGCAGGCTTTTTGTGTGAGTAGTAGCTTTGTCATGGATAGCCTATTGGCAGCAAGAGAAACATTAAGGGACTTTTCACAGCATGGAAACTGAGGAATAAAATAAGACAGATTTCATAAAAGATTGCCCCAACTTCCCAGACAGTTATACAGCTTTTGTAAATAAAAAGCAATATCTATTGCAGATTTGATTTACCTGAACTTCAACCGTCTTCTAATATTCTAATATAGAGTATTTGGACTACTTCATCTACAGTGTGTGTGTGTGCGCGTTACCTGTCCTTGTAAGATCTTCAGCGCTTCATACTTGCCCTCCATGTAACGTCGGGCGACCTCAAGCTCACAGTGCAACATTTCTGTCTCCTAGAGATATGGAAAGCATTTTAGTCGGCCACTCGTCAAGTATTTTCCACAATACAGTATTTTGAAAATAGGCCCTACAGTATGTTGAGAAGGTCAAACCTTCATAAAGGGTGTACTCGAATACGGTAATCAGATATAAACCTGATACGATAATTACTATATCGACTTATCGTGCAATATATGAACATAACCTCAATTTTTCAGACATCAGTAATATTGCCTGTTGTATTTACATGCATGTTGCTGACATAAGAAAGTTAACCATGTTTTGCTGCTTCCAGCCAACTATGTTTGAAAGAATAAATGCAAAAATGTGCCATTTGTCACTTAAAGGTTTTAATACTTAGCCAAGCAATGAAATAGGTTTAACCAATCATAACAAACAATTGATGTCACATGATATTAAAGGAACAACACTGTTTATATGATTCTGACAAAAATATTGTTTATGGCAATTATTTCTGAGAAAATATATAGCCCAACAAAAATAGTTATTGTGACAGGTCTAATCAGAGATTACTTTTCAGTAAATGTTTTCACCTTAGTCGCTTCAAGAAGTCTCTCTCTCAGTTCTTCCTTTGAAATTTCATCAGGGGATCCTGGCCAACAATTAAATGTATACATGCCTTAATTGCATTTTAATAAGCATCCACCAAAAGATGAGTAGGCTAACCTACACAAATAATTACTATTAAAACAGTGAAATCTGCAGGTAGACTACAGGTAAGTTGACATGATGATGACATTTGGATTATCCAACATACTGTAGTTTACTTTTTATGTAGCATATGTACTCACTAGGTGTGATGTGTATAGATGGGTTTATTTACCTTCCCTTGCAAGCCTCCAGCACTCCCCATCTGTTCCCAGTTTTAATGACGTGTTCAGGTCGGGGGAGGATGTCCACCCAAACGACACCCCGCCCAATCGCTCCTTGAGCCCGCTGAAAACATTGTTCTTCACGCTGCTGGCGGCAGTGGCTCCGGATCTGTTTCCCAATCCATCACCCAGGTCCCCTTCTGCCATGTCATCTTCCAATGTGGTACCAACCGCACTAGATGTAGATGACTTCCTGCTCCCCTGCATCTAGAAGATGAATACGATGTTTCCAGGAAGTCACATAATAACCCACTACTCTCTACAATCCATATTAAGATACATTGTAGGCTACTGTGCGCTGTATTTGACGTCCGTAGGATATTAAGTTACAGTATGAATGTATTTTGTTTAATTAAAATTAGGCTACAAAGAAATGTTGACGTTCTTGAAGTTTTATTCGAATTCTAAACTTAAGTCTAAATGCCCTCCAGCTCGGCGGCTCATGTAGCAGCCTAGCCTACTATATCTTGTCCAGAGGCACTTACCGGGGGAATTTATGAGGAAGTATAATCCGTTGCCTGGGAGCTGGATGACAAAAAATATATAATGTCCGAGCGAGAAATAGGTTCCACTGTATAAGGCACCACTCTTAAAAACAAAAATAACGTAGCCTATTAACCAATCGACAGTAATGTTTCCAATTCGAGTGGTAGATCAACAATGGGCACAGTGACGACAAGAACCTGATATTTAGCCTACTGTACTGCAGTTCTAAATTTTTCCACACGGCGATCTCCTGCAGGTAAAATTATCAATGGGTTAATTTACATAATAACGCTGAGTCAATATTTGCCTTTTGGGGTGTAAATGGCGATATTAGCAAATGCTCAGTTTTAGGCAAAAAGTTTTATTCAGATGTTTTAATCGACATGAACACCAAAGTAGAGACTACGTACAACCATGTTAATTTTTCCAACTAAAGAATAAGTAAAACTTAGAAAACTAACTTAACTTTTATTTCTTCTACAAAGCAAAATCCCTAAAGTATGTTACTGTATGCAATATTAAACTTAAGTGCAGCAAAACAAAAGTTATTAAATTCCAAAGACAGTGCTGAAATATGCACTTAAGATGCACATATTGACAAAAAGAATGAACTGCATAGGTTGTTTGGGAGCGATCCATAGAAATATTACTTCTGGCATATTTAATTAAATATTACATTTCTCGGAGGAATCTTATCACACAGTTGGGTGTGAATGAGGTCAAACTTCTAAATACCAAAGTAATAATATCACTAATGATGACAATAAGCAAAATCCACACAGCATATTACAATAAAACAAGGGTATCACAGTTTTGGCAGGGGTGTAGACATTGAACGGCAAGGTCTAAGTTAGTCACTGTCATATTCCTCTATCAGCAGGTCCTCTTCATTCATGAGGGCTTCATTTGAGGCAGGCTGAGGCTGGCTGACGGGCAGGTCCCTGGTCCCCTGGCTGGGTGGGGGTGACTCCGTAGGGCCGACCTGGGCCACAGTCTCCCCAGGAGGACTGCCTGCTGACGGCTCTTCCTCTTCCTCACTGTCCAGGTCCAGCATGCCTGGGTCTTTGTCTGTCAGGGCCTCCAGCCTGAGCCTAGAGGCGCACACACACACACACACACACACAACACAAGATGGAGGACAAAACAGCATCTTTTAAACTGTGACCTTTTGAAAGGGGTTCATAGCTCACACACGCATTTTAATATAATAAAGAAATACTACAATTAAGCATTGAATATCACATTTGTTCGTTTAGATTTTTATTTTATTGTAATAAACACATTTGAAATTCCAAACATCACTTTGTAAAATGTTAGAAAAGGGCCTGATATTTGCAAACCAATTATACCTGCCAGGGAACCTCCTCAAAGGCAGATGACCCACATCCTGTATGAAGGCTATCTGAGCTATAAGGGGACGAGAAGACAAACATATTAAAAAGTGTTACTATCAACCAAAATCATAGAATAGTTTATTTTGACACACATTGACTGTATATTGTGGTTGCTTAAAGCACCACACAATTTCACCAGCCACAAGGCAAGCTTCAAACTAATAACCATGGCCTTTCATTTCCATGCAGTAAGATTTATAGGTAGGAGGGGTGTGCATGTCTGTGTTCAAAATGTACACTTGTTCACTCATTCCCTAAATAGTGTTCACTAAAAAGAACAATAACTAGGGAATAAGGGCGGACAGCCGTGGCATAGGCTATTGTCGCATAAACAAACTATGAATATGTTAGTTGGATACTATACTAAATACAATGGGTAATGTAAATTAACGTTATCCATGCAAAGCAGTCAGTAAATAATACATTAAAATAACTGTTTGTTTTTTTAAGCACCTCAGCCTTTTCATTGTTGTAGCGTAATAACCACACGAGCTGCGTACGGTAGCCTAGCTTTTTGGCTAAAATGTTTCATCATTAGTAGTAGACGCCTGAGACTAATTGCTCAGCAGGCACAGCCAAATAAATGACAGCCTAAGAGAGTACCCTACCCGTAGCAGATAGCCTAATAACTGAGCCTTTGCGAGACTTCCTTCAATAGTAGTAGTATTCTGAAAAGTGTAGGCTACATGTCAACTACACCAGTATGCTACGGTAACAGTATACTGAGTTCAGTAAAAAACATTTTTTTAAAGCAATAGCCTAGTTGTCAATGTAACTCTGGGTTTTCACCTGATTTAGGAAGATGATTATAATCAGAAATGCTTCTGTAGACTATACTACACAAAACAGCCAAAGATTGGTGAATAACAAATACTTTCTTGCTTTCCACAGATCTGCTGTACCGGTAGATGTTAACATAATCATTAGGTCAAACATTAGCATCATAAGACCCCTAAACAATCGCAAAATATAAATCACACGAGTGAGTTTACCAGTGACACTTTAATCAATGAAGATGTGTCCCTTCTTCAATTGTATACAGTTTATCTATTGTAGTAATATAATCTGACGGCTTCTTCTTCTCCTGTCAACACTTTGACAGCACACCCCAATGCATTGTGGTATACATCGATACATAGTAGTGTACATTCTTTGTACACTACTTTTGCCTACTACCTCGCAAACATTTTTTAGTGCCATATTTAGGGAACGAAAAATTCAGTTGGGATTTCGAACATTACAAAATGGCTGATTCACTATATAGTGCACTATATAGTAAACTAGTGTACATTTCGAACACAGCCTGTGTCTGCAGAACGATGCTTTTATGCTAGTCTTGTACGATCACCATATAGTGTACTGTATGAGTGCTACCTTGGTTCCTCATAGGGTTGGTGAGCTTAGCTAAGTAGGGCAGTAGCTCAGTCTGCAGGTTGACTGGTGTGGCACAGAAGTTGGTGAAGAGAGACTGGGCCGCCAGACAGTTCTCCCTGTGCTGAAGACAGTCAATGTTGTCAGCCCATTTATCAGTGCTTATGGCTTAGGTGACATTACCCCAGCACACTGCCGCTTGGCTAAGTATATAAACATAATGCCTTTAGTAGGTCTCTCACCTTTTTGTTTACCAGTAGCCAGTTGGGTTTGTGCAGTGGTCTGAAGCCAACCGAAACTTGTGACGAGTTTGAATGTAGGAGCCCCCTTGTGGCCACAGAGGTGCCATACTCCATCATGGTGCTACGAGACTAAAAACAAACAGAAATAATTATGATCTCTGTTGTCATCTCATTTGATACAATCCCACATCTGAATGGTCTTGAATAATGTTAACCACAGCTACGGTAATCTAAATTAATGTTGACTGCATACATGCAGTTAATAGGGAAAAACATATTGTTCATCACCAGAGATTTGCTAGGTAGGTTACCACAAACAAGACTGAGAACGAGACTGTATATACACGTTACCTATTTCAAAAGAGCTAACAACATGTTTTAATAGCAATAGCCTATGTTATACCTGTAGAGACCACACGTTCATGAGTTTTTTAATTAACACAATTTCAGAACTAGAGGAAAGCAGAAAACACCTAGATCCTTTAGACTGGGGCCATTCAACTCCGGTCCTGGAGGGCCGCACCCTGCATGTTTTAGATCGATCCCTGCTCCAACACACCTGATTCAAGGTTGTTAGGAGCCTGCTAAAGACCTGTTCATTTGAATCAGGTGTGTTGGAGCAGGGAGAGATGTAAAACATGCAGGGCCCTCCAGGACCGGAGTTGAATAGCCCTGATTTAGACCCATCTCTGGAAAAGTAGTTTGAAGAGTAGCAGACTCACAGTCCATTCACCAGTAAGGAAGTCTGCATCAGACAGATACTCGCTGGCTCGGACGACGTCCTCCACCACTGAGAAGAAGTCCATGTAGTTCTGGTGAAGGTACAGGTTGAAGCAGTCGCCGGACATGTGTGAACGCTCCACCACCAACTGAAAGCAAACAGAAAACAGCAAACAGAAAGCAAAACAGGGGACAGGTAAGAGTCCAGAGAAAGATAAGGTGACCACTCACAGTGCAAGTGAGCGTTCAGAAGAGGAGCGGTGTGTGTACCTCTGGGTTCACTAATAAGCGGGGTCTGTGGTGTTCTGACAGGTGAGCAGGCAGATTCAGCTGGGGCGAGTCTTCTGTTTCTTCAGGGCTCTGTCCTGTTAATCACAGAGATACCAACTAGCTTATTTAAGGATGCTTTGCTAGTACGTAATAAGGTTGAAGTATCTGTACATCAATATGTATTCCAATATAGTGCGACGTTGAATTTAACTGGAATACTTTTTGTAGTTCTGTCAAACGCTACACGCCTAACCTGGAATATGTTACCTAGATCTTTTCAGTACGGTTCTGCTTGTGTTTCCCGTGTGTCCGGGGCATTTACACCTTCTACAGTGCAAGCAGATACAGGACAGGAGCATGGCGACTCACTCTTGCAGTGTAGAATCTTCCCCAGGGCTCGGAACAGGAAGAGTGAGGCATCTTTCCCTCCTATTGACTGGTCCGTGTCCTGCTCCTTGGCAGCTTTGGCGTGCCTCTTCCCCCGGGCACCCTTGGCTTTCCCCACTGAGGGCACGTCTCTCCCCTTCCTCACCGCACACAGCTTCTTATCTACTGCCACGCCTGGACAGAACAGGGAGACAATACAATGGCATGATCAAATGGCAGTGTGCTTATTTGTCCAGAAGGGGCAGGGTTGAGCATAAAAGATATGCGTTAAGCTCCATGTTGAGTCTATGTACTACAGTGCTAGTAGCATAGCCTTGTGAGATCATCCTGATATCGCAAGCTTTTCCATTCCATGTTTTCTGCAAGTATCAGTCTGGAACCCCCCCCCCCCCCAAACGCAAAAGCATTTGTCATGCTTACGCTGTTCCCTATATGACAAGATTAGCATACGTCTATTTATCAGTTCTGCTGGCACTTTGGCTGATATTAAACATACTGAGAGGTATGTAGTCCAATCATATTTCAGGAAGGTTGAGTGGTCTGGGTGTTTGGCACTGGAAGGTCATGGGTTCAAACCCCGGTGTTGACCTACCTGTAAGCATCCGTGAGCAAGATGCCTAACCCCCTACCTGCTTCCGGTGGTTGGTTGCACCTTGCATGGCAGCAATGTGTGTGAATGTGAGGCAAAATACTGTAAAGCGCTTTGGATAAAAGCACACAGTCCATGTATATCATAGATATATGTTTGTATGTGGTATGCTTGGCTCAGGTTCTCATTCTGTAACATACTTCAGTGCTGGTGTTACTGATGGTTATGGGAGAAATGTGTCACAATACACAGTTCATCACACCCTGCTGTGTATGGGCCTGCAGAGATGTGCACTATTCAGAGAGCCCACGCTAACCCATTCTGTCCACCCACTAACATGTTGGCTCATCATCTGTGTATCTGTGTATTTCTCATATGGTTCATATGAGAACTGTGTTCCTGAATAATTGCAGAAGGTTGTGTGGAATACTTGTGGCCAGGGCCTCCTCACCTGCTAGTGCAGTGAACTGCAGGCTGTTGATGGCACTGCGTACGTCTCCTGAGCTCCCCATACACAGTTCTTCAATGGCAGCCTTGTCAGGAACACAGACCCTACCCCCACTCTGAATACACACATCATGCAAGACAGATGATAGAGCACCTCGCCACACATACTAGTGTTGCATGTAGACTCCTCCCCCTCCTCACCTTTCCTGCCTCCAACGCTGCGATACGATTGAGGACCTTCGTCATGGTGGTAGGAGCCACTGGGTTAAAACTGGACAAAATACAACATATATACTGGTTTTTGGCCATAGTATTGACAATGTCTTTCTATGATTACAGACATCCTTTCTTCCTGTGATCTTAGCTGCCACACTTTCAACTCTTCTCTTTATCGACTTTATTATATCCGACTATTTATTTAGTTTATGACTTGGTACGGTTCTCGGAACCTCTGTGAACAAAACGTCGATCTCAGTCAGTGAATTTTTATTTATTTTTCCCCCCCCCCACACGTTTTGCGGCTGGATAAGCCATTGCATATTGAATAACGGATGAGGACAAGGGTGCATTTATTATCATTTGCATAGTAATTTATGGGAGGAGGTATTTTAGCATACATGCTAAAAAACACTTTATTGGGCTGTATGAAGGGAAGATGTGCAGGACCTGGCATACGCATGGTTTCATAAACCTGAATATTTTTGTGTGCACGCACTTTTCGAGTTTTGTGAGTACGCCATCTTTTAGTATGAAAGCTGCGCGATTGTTGATACATGGGGCCCCAGGTGACAAAATATAAAATAATGGAGTAAGGTTATTAGGCATAATTAATGTATTGGCTTCAAATTCTCCTGTAGATCAACTCTTCTAACTTCAAATAACTGGCATGCTTTACTCTTATATCCTTTAATGTTTACTGTTTGGGGAATTAACTTCTTTATGTGTGCATGTCGATAAATGAAAATGAACACTTATTCACGTTAGTGTGCATATTAACATTTGATTTGTTGAAACCTCTCTCAATATAAAAATATTCAGCATAATTTGGATGACTGACAACTTAAATGTAAACATGTTGTAACATTCCATGATATTCCATGATTCAACCCACACATATCCAAAATCCCATGACTTTCCATGTCTGGAATATACTTTCCATGATTTTCCAGAAATTCCATGACCAGTCAAAGAAAATGGTGAAATACATAGATAAATGTAAGATTAGCTAACACAATCAACATAATAATAATAATAATAATAATAATAATAATGTCATATTGCAGAATGTGTATGCTGGCATGTGTGTTGAAACTGACCTTATGTGGAAGATCCCCAGCTCCTCCTGGACATCTCTGGGGAACAGCAGTCGAGAGCTACTGTCTCCACTCAGACTGTCTGACACGATGAACACTAATGGACACCTGCCTGACCTCATAAAACACCTGGACCACAGACAGATGGATACACTTTATAGACATGTAGTACAACAACAACAACAGCATTACAAAGCACTGTCAGCTACATTGAAAATAAAGAACAAACCCATGGTTAACACAAATGTATCAACCTAAAAGCGTAAAATATTTAGAGGTGCTGTAAGCACCTTTAAAAGTATGTTAGTTGTCCGTTCCGTATGGGTGCTGGAAAAGAATTTGAGGTTTCTACACAGTCCTCGCTCTGGAAATGGGAACACCACACAACACTATCCCAGCCTTCTCAATGTGTGCAGAGGAGCTTCTGAGGGAGCACCCTTCGGCATTGAAGAGGTGTTTTGGTTTTGATCGAATATCAACAATCTTTCTCCAGCATTGCATACAACATCTTTAATATGTATATCATGCTTTGTAGAACTTGACAAAATATGTATCTAAAGTGAAGTCACTGTTCCCATGTGGTTAATAACATACTACATCCAGAAATGCCACAACTGAATCACTGATTACTGTCCGGCACACCATCATTCTGGAAACGCTGTACATATACAGTACATTTAAAAACGTGAAAAAGAAAGTTCCTGAATTGCACAGAAACAATATTGTAACAAATTTGATCCTGTCTCACCTCAGTATATCATGCATGCTCCCCGGCTGCCTGTAGAACTGGTTTGGAAAGTCCTAAATCAGATAATAAAATTAGATAAAAAATTATCTCTAATGGCATACACACGCTTCTTAATGTGGAATGTGATACATTCATTTAATTGGTAGTGAAATGTGTGTGTGTGTGTGGTGATATAGTATTGAGCCCACCTCTACTAGGATGATCTTCCTGTCATTGGCCTCTCCCTCTCCAGCCATCTGCAAGCAGCTGTACTTGTTGGCCCTGAGTAGGAACTCCTTAAAAAGACCTGTCTGGGAGCTGCCATAGAAGCCATTGAAACTAGAGCCTGTTGGAAAAGGGGGACTGGTGTTAAAGCCAATGTGTTGAAATAAGTCTAGTGTAAACCACTACTTACATGACTATATTTGCAGGTAGAACCAGTCCAATGTTTGAGCCTACTACTGTACATTCATTCAAGCTGTGCATGCAAAGCTCTCATCAAGGTAATGGATGCCTACTATTAAGAACCTACGGTTTTCTTTTTGGTTAATACAATAAACCATATGTTCAGCTGCTTTCACCATTATTCTACAATAAAAAAAAGGAAAATCTTGACTGATGGGGGGGGGGGGGGGGGGTCGTGTTTTGTTAAAA
>JAODUH010033731.1:0-22003 GCA_027564835.1 Typhlichthys subterraneus
GAATAATTGTTCAGTAGATCATTTATATAGCATTGTATGATTCCATTGTCATGTCTAGGTAGATTTTAAATAGTGAATGTTGAACACATTTAATATAGACCAGAAAATGTACATTACAAGTTCAGTGCAAATACTGTGATTGCAGCGGCATGCAGTAGCTTAAAATCTACTGTGTGCGTTGACCTATATGCGTCTGCCAACAGATCAAGGGCTCGTAATAGGTCTAATAATATTACATAATATATGGTTTGCAATATACGTTTGTTTGGGCCGTCCCATTTGGACTTTACGTTGCACATTTTTCTGCAACTTAGTCTCAAAATAAACAGCAACTTGTAGGGAAACGTAGGCTGGCATGCCCTGGGCTTTGCTATGTGTGTCACACATCAGTATAGTGCAAGCAGACCAGTCAACAGAAAGGTGTGAGCACTGGCTAAAGCACTGCATGTTGTTTGAATGAACTAATTGGTTCGTTTTCAGGCACCGTTTTGAAGTGGGGTGGAATAGATTGGCTTCTTTCTGGCTCCCTCTGTTTGGTATGCACTCTCCACAGACAGCGATCACACTGCATGAACGAATGATTAATGAATTATGATTCTCCCGCTGTGGTGGTGATGTGCAATAAAAAACCCAATTACACCTGAAAATCATATGAAACACTTTTTTATATTTATTTTTTATTTTTCTCAAAGTAGAAATGGAATTATTTGTTTGTTTTTCACTAAATGATTTAATGTATTACTCTAACAAATGGTAACCAGAGTATTTGGCAGAACATGTAATGGTGATGAGAGAAAGTTAAATGGCCTTATATAAAAAGGGGGTTTTATTGTCACATACACATACATGTTGCGAAATTCATCCTCTGCATTTAACCCATCCCTCAAGGGAGCATTGGGCAGCCGCTGTGTAGCGTCCAGGGACCAACTCCAGATTGGAGCCAGTGTTACTGTAGGGCAATAGAGTATGTACGTAACTGTACCATCAATCCCAGAATGTACCAATTACAAGCAGGTTCTGTTTTCACATCCAAGTTGCAACCACGGTGAATCACAGCATTTGGGTTGAGATGAATTGCCTGGTGTGGTTTCTAATAGCTCACATGAAAGGTGAATAACCCTGCTGTGCTCCTCGGTTCAGTGGACCCGTGAGCTGTTGTGGGCGAATGGCTATGTCTAGATTGGTTTTAGATTACCGTTCAAAACCATTGGTTATGGCTGGCTGTCAACTGGTTTTGCAGACAATTGGATTTTGTGAAATCCAAATATTAGACACAGCCATTGGGTACAGTCAGATCGAATTTTATTTTATTTATGAATTTATCAAGGCATTTCACTGACACAGATCTGCAAGTATTCATACAAGCTACATGGTGGTCTGAAAAAGTATGAAGATGCTACTCATTTGTCTGTTCCACCATAGCCATCTGTGAGATGTGTAATCTGCATATTATTCCTAACCACTCCTCACATTATGTGCCGACTGATTAGCTTATGCATATGCAACAGGTTTGGCACGTGAGCGAAGTTATGAGCAAAATGAAGATCTCTCATGTCGATGAATAATGTCTGGGCACTTGTCATTGCAGACACAATGTCACCTATGATATTCAGGGCGATTCTACAGTATATTACTATGTCGAAACAATGCCACTATTGTGGTGGTGTTTTTTGGTACACTACAGATTCTATTAATTGTTAGTTTAATAATTTCAATCTCTTTTATTCTGACTCCTGTCTTTCAGAATCTCTTACTGCACAGCAGACAAAACTCAGGACAAGGTTTTTGCTTATGTGTCCCAGAGTGTGTTTAATGAGACATTGGAGTGCCATGCATTTCTCTGCCAAAAGAGGAAGATTGTAAGTTTACAGATTTGTGTAATTAATTTTGTTGCTTTGAAACAAACTTAAATTCCAATCCTGGTAGTTTAAGGTATTGAGTCGCCACCTTGTGGTAAGAGTGATTCAGATGAATTTACAAATATACTGTATCTGTTGTGATTTACAATGGATGATTAACCAAACAATTCTTTCTAATATAGACTGTGTAGCTTCACCTTGCCTCAAATAGTGTATTCAGCCATTAAAGTTATACTGCTATGCTATTGTTTCCCAGGCTCAGGCAGTGACGCTAACAGTGGCCCAGGCCTTCAAAGTAGCCCTAGACATGTGGGAGGTGGCTCAGGAAGGTGAGATGAATGAAACATCTATGAACTGAACTCCAGTGATTCAGTTCCAGGCTGCCTCGGCTTCACTGACCAAACTTCCGTCTTCTTTGTGCCTAGACAAAAGTAAGAAGGCGAGAACTTGCTGTTCCTGTGCTGCCAGCGGTGACCAGGCAGGGGCAACAGATGCACACTGTGTTTCCGCAGGTAAAGTGTAGTACTACAATATTTTGTTATACATTTTAGTGTGGACTCCCTAGAAACAACAAAGGTGAAATGTTGTTTATTGACCGGAATCTAGCAAAAGATCGTATTCTTAGTCAACCATCAGAGACACCACTGTTTAATGGCCTTCCAGTTGCCGTGTGCACGTAGAATGTGCTCGTAGCATCGCCTCCTCTTTCACCGAAAAAACAAGTAAGTTGATGTCAATCCTTTCCTCTGACACTTTGCCCAAATCACCTAATTATAAACCACTTAATGCTGCGCGTGGCGCCTACTCATTAGCCACGCGCGGGAGCAGCAGAGCATAGCAACCTTCCACATCTGTCATTGACATTTAATGGGTCTAAAACTTCAGGGTTTTCCTCCAGGGGTCTAGGGTCTGCGAAATGACTTAATCAGCTTTTCCACTGACTCTGATAAGGTTTTGGTTGTGACCCGGGTGTCTCAGTTTCTCTCAATTAAAATATGTCCTTCTCCTAGTGCTCTGATTGCACAGAGAGGAGGGAAGGCTTAAATTAAAGTGTCTGTAGTGCCCTATGAATCAGTAGCACAAATCACAATCTGAACACATTTCTAATTTACATTTTTTTTTTTTTTTGGGTGTTCCCGCGGGCTAGTGTAAAATTCTGCCTACTCTGGAGAAATGTGTGAATGCCACAGGCCTTGAGGTGATGTCTTAACTCTCTGCAGACTTTAAAATACAGGCTGCTAGTATCCTCCATTTGTTTAAAGCCATCTGCATCTGAGATGAGTTGCATGACGAGGCAGCGTCAGGCCAACGCGTCAGGCCAACGCTTCAAGCGACGTCTACAAATGGTTTAACTGAAATGGACAAACTGATCTTGTGTGTGTAATTTCTTTACTTGGCCTGCTATACCCCACATCCCCAGACCTGCCGTCTCACACAGAGCCAGAGAAGTGCAAGTCAAGCGGGCCGGAGGGCAAACAGCGCAGGCCTGTCTTCTCCGTGTCGCTAAGCTCGCCCTGTCCCCGTAGCAACCCTACTCGAAGACGTCCAATCAAGCATGACTCCTGGGTAGGTTGCGGCCTCTTGTCACCAAGCTGTGGCTTGTTACTATGTTCTGCTCCTGCTGTGTCTGGGCAGGTACGTATCTGTTTTTTGTCCGTAGGCTTGCAACAGTTTATATACACACTGTTTATATATGCTGTATTTGCATGTGCATGCACGTATCCTTGCATATTATTGTATTTACAAATTGATAACACTAGATGGCACCATATTCCTTTTTGACACTGTTTATGTCTGCCAGTTGTACATGCATCTCTATCCTTTATTTAAATATGCACTGAAAGATGTTTCTCTCTTGGGGAGGCTCTGCTTTGGTTCAGTCATATCTCATCAGCTAGTCTGACTATTGTATAAATGCAGGCTTTCCAGTGCTGGCTTGATTTTGTGGCTGATAGTCTTGTCACATTAACATAAGAATATTAATAATAAGCTATTATTCAGTGATATATACTGTGCATATTCTAAAGAAGGGACACATTGCCGTAATAGAAGTGACAAACAGGATCAGTTGTGTTATATGTTGTCACTGAAAAATCATTATTTATGTAACAGGATATGGAGGATGGGCTGGAAGATCCATTCTCAAGGTAATGATGGTGGGCATGCGCATGCTTTTTGTGCTGTGATGTGGGAACGGTCAAGGTGGAGCTGTTTTGCACCATGATGTGTTGCACTTTAGCTTTACGTGCTTGTCAGGCATTATAACGCGTCCTCACACCTCGAAGCTAATCTTCCACGTGAGGAGGGGCAGGCAGTGCGTGAAACACTGTCGCATCTCACAGTTGAGATGCTTAACAGTTCCATAGATCACCCACCGGCGGCCTGTGAGGCAAGAGAAGATGGTTATTTGAGCTGAGCCGGCTGTCGTTAACCTTTTTTATAACCTCCATGAATGTTTAAAAAAGAATTAATTGGCACATGCAGACACATTGACTTGAGAGATACACGATACATGCACGCATGATATTTTTGCTTTCTCAATCATGCTTTGTTTAAGAGATGTATGAGGATACATACAGTAGTTCAGACACATCTTTAGTCAAGGATACAGACAAGAGTTGGTACTGATTAACACTTGACTGATAGCTTTGCAAATTGGTGCAAATTACAGATTCCGCTTTTTGACATGCGGCAAATGTAAGACTAAAAACTATACTGCATAATGAAATTGGGAAACCGTTATTTGGAAGTAAAAGATATACAGAAAAGGGTTCTGTAAGCTCTTTAGAAGAGTGACGTTGTACTGTATATGGTGAATGGCTGCAATTAAACTGTAAAAAGCCTTTGCCGTTTGTGTCAGGCAGGGGCATAGAACGTAGATACTTAGATTTCTCAAGCAGGTGTTAAGGTGTTAACCACAGCCACTTGAATTGCTCTGTCGACTTCCTCTGAACGATCTGCTTTATAGAGAGCATTATGGAACCTTAGTTTGGAAAGATATGTATGGTAGTAAATTATTTTTAGATCTCGTTTGAATTGCGCCACGAAGTACACATATGATGTGTGTCTACATATAAAAGATAATTGTTCAAGTCAAGACCGTTGCAGTTTGTTATGAAACTATAAAGTAATCTTTAGTTTTGTGTGTAACCGCTCAGTGAACTATAGCTATAGTCTCGCACAACATACTGTATGTCACCAACACAATGCTGTCTTTGGCTTGTGGATTGTGGCACGAAAACGTCATGACACTTAAGGCGGGGGGCACAATGGCAAGCACTGCACGTATTATAATTTCCCTGTATTATCAGCTAATGTGTGTCTGTGTCCTGCAGTGCTTTTTCTTTTATATATTTTTTCCTCCATAAACGGAGGTAGGTAATGGAGGCATGGGTGCCACTCACATCAGAGAGATGGCACCTCATTAAGCTGTGTTGGCCCCTGGCTAATTAAGCCAAGCTCTTGTTGTTGGGTAGAAGATGTAGGAGTTGCAATATAGCCGACATGGAAAAACATGTGAGGAGTTTGGTACTCTCTGTCAAGTGTCTATAATATTACAAAGATCTAGGCAGCTCCATTTAGTATCAAGTATCAGTCATGTGGTGTGCATGATGGTCAGATGATAGTTCAGTGCTAATTGGCTTCTTACAATTCCAGAGGCTGCACACAGAATGAATAACAGTATGCTTGACAATAATGTGTAAAAACTCATATTTCTCAGCTTACACCAAATTTAAGAGACAATAACAGTGTCGGTGATTTTCTTTTTTTGTGTATTGTGTGTAGAATTTTGAGGAAAACAATCATTTTAATCCATTTTTAAATAAGGCTGTAACATAACAAATTGGAAAAAGTGGACTGCTGTGAATGCTTTCCTGATGTACTGCAAATGAAAAACTAGTAATGCATACAAAGTTTGATTTTTGTCAAAATTCCCAAGTCATTCAGTCATGTTTTCTGTCTCATGCCTGACTTGCAGTAACATGGAGGGTGAAGAGCTGGACCCAAGTAAGTGCAGTAGGCTCTAATGTGTTGTTGTAAATATGACGTGCACAGCACTGCATGTGCAGCATGGGACTGGAACCTTTGGTATCCCCATATCATCATGTGCCATTCACAAGCCAGCTTTAGGAAAAGCTCTAACCTCAAAGTCCGTAATATATTTTATTTCATTGTGTTTCCAATGCTAATGGAAAATAAAGAAATTTTCAGGAAGTGCTGGGTGAATGTTTTTTTGTTTTTTTACCTGTGTAATTTAGTCAAATGTCGTCGTATTTTAGAACAAAGGCTTTTTCCTTGTGTTACGTCACTTCTGGATTGTAACCAATCATCTCTGACATTACGTGTCATCCCACTCCCATGTCACGTAAGCCAAACAAAGGGCATGGCATGTTTTGTTCACTTCCCATTTTCCATTTGTCTGTACTAACCCTGTCCTCAACATGACATACACACGGACCCAACAGCAGTCAGTTTGATTGACTTCCTGTCAAAAGTGGTAATTTGGTTCTTGTCAACAGTTGACCATTAGTGGTCAAGTAGAGAATTACAGTTGATAAAGGTTAAACAACTTGTCAAGGTGCCTTTTCAAGTTTGTTCGTTTTACCTTTCCCTTTCTCCCTGGCTTTGTGGCATCCCATTAATAAATGAATCTCTCTTGCCTGCGCGAGTCACAATTTGTCACACTGCACACTTTCATCTGCTTTCCTGATGTTTTCTTTGACCTCTGAAACCGTTTAAACACAATGAATAAATATCTGTCTGGAAATATCAATCTCTCTCTCTGGCCCTTTCTGTCTGTCTGTGTGTCTGTCTGTCTGTCTCAGACTGGTCTAGTCCTGCACCTAACCCGCCACTGACGATGCAGCTTTGATTCCTCATGGAGGATCCCTTGGACCTGAACAGTGACTGCTCATGTTATCATATCCAGCCGTGGCTGTTTAGCGTGCACCATGTTACCAGGACCAGATAGTGCTCAGTGTCCTCACACAGAAAACCAACCGAAACCAATGTCGGAAAGAAACGGCACATGCATCACGGATAGACAGTAGAGCATTCATCTACCCCTTGGTGCACAGAATTCGCAGGACCAAATATCTACTTAATATTCTGTACCTGCTGCTCAAGGAGACAATTGGTCTGTTTTTAAACGACAGTTCCTGTGACTGGCACTTGATATAAACAAACCACAAAACAAAATGCAGAAATTTGAGCAAAGTGTACTTTTCTGTGATGCACAGCACGGATAACTGTCAGTTAGACAGTTAGAGTGATTTACAGCCAACGCTGCAAATAAAAATATTTACACTGGCTGCCATAACAATGTCAATGTGCAACGATCCGGATGTGTACAGTATACACCATACACACACCCTTAGAGTTACACTTACTGTAGGCTAGACTTCACTACTTTTTTGTATTGTATTATTAATTAGAATCTCATTCTTGCATTCAGAGACACAAACATAATCCAGCTAGTGTGTACAAGCTTTCCTACTGTGTAGTATGCTAACGTGCCATGCAGTATTCTTTTAGCTTTATTGGAGAACGCTGTCTCAACGTGGTCTTGCTGGGCTGTGTGGGGTGTTGTCATGTTTATATGGGCTACATGGGTGTGACTGGAATCCCATTACAATTATTATATAAAAAATGTTTTAATGTTGCAATCAGAGGGACTAGACTATTCATTTGAAACATTAATTCATTCTTACTCAGAACTCTTAATGAATCTATGTGCTTCCTGTAATGGCACCTTATTTTCCCTGATTGGTTATAGCCTACTGTAATTATGTTGGAAATAAATCATAATCAGCATTATGTATGACAAATTATTAGACATTTTTATGTGCAGAAATGTGCTTCTAATGCTTAACATAGGCTGCAGAGGAGGCACTCTATACATATGTTTGCTATCTCTGGTGACTGGTAACACTCAAGACAAGGCTTTTATCAGCCTGTTATTATCAATCTAAATGTTATATGTGGATATGCTATTCCACCACTGTCATAAAATGTAAACTGTTGCTTATCAGAAGATAATTTCAGACCTCTAGCCTTCGTTCTCTTTGGCCCCCTAGCTCTAACAACTATACATTCAGTCTGAGCAATGATAGTTTCTGTCTTGAGACATGTATGTCTGGCACCACTATAACTGATTCAAGAAACATTTACATTATGATGTTGTTGTAATGTTTACGATAACATTGGGCTTATTTTAAACAAGGGAGCAGGACGTCAGAACATATTCAGAAGTTTGCACTTTTGTTTTAAATAATGAATACTACAGATTTAGTTTTTAAATATGAATACAGTAGATGCCTGTATGTCCTGCATTAGGATAGAACATTAGTTAAAATGTATTGTATGTGCATTTTATTGCTGTCATTTGTTTATGTATATTACTGTATTCAAAAATACATGTGTTACTAACACAGACACCATGTGGTGGTTCTTCATCTGGTATAGGAATTGGGGGAAGTGATCTTGATTATATTATTACATGCTTTAATATTACCTACCACCATAATACAAGATATCAATCTTAAATATAATCAAAACACTTATCCTCTGCCTTAATTAATTGATTATTTGTTTAATGTCAGGCTGACCTTCAGGCGTATAGTATAGTATTACAGTATATTGCATCTGGTCCTGGCTGAAAGGTGGTAAAGCAACTATTATTCTGAAGGCAGCAGAGCAAGCTGGAATTTGTAGGAACTGCATGGTTGTCATGACGCCACAGTGCAGAATGAATTGAATGCAGATTTATCAGGTCAGGCAATCAAGCTTAATTGTGTTGTTTCGCTCCAGACGCACTGAAATGCGACGAGCTGTAGACATAATGTGTTTCAATGTATTTTGGGCAAAGTTATTGACCAGAGAACGGTTTTATTGCAGTTACGCAAGAGTTTCATGAAAAAAGCAAACCCTGTATTAAAAAAAATACTCTTCCACTTCATCTGGAAGAACAGATCATGGTAAATAACTTATGATGACGTGTTTCCTTTGTATTTTTAGATGTCCCCTTCTCAAGGGTATTCTAGGAGACAAATCCTTTGGAATTTAGTTTACACTGTCATGCAAGAGATTTTCATTGTTTAAGCATGGCCTATTAATGATTGCAATAAAACTGCTCCATTCTCTCTCACAAAATGTTTTGATTTCTGTAAACAATTTGAAATTCACAGTAGAGCTTTATATTTAAACACTTTTTATTTGTAATTGCCTTTCATTTGAAATCGGAGGTGATCATAATTGCATTTAAGAAAAGTAATTCAGGAACCTTTGTCAAATAACCTTTCTCATGGGTCTCACTGAGAATAATTAAATGTATATTCGCTATAGTACAGTACATTAACCAGGTGCTTAATTCCTTATACCTATGCAACTGTTTGATTTCCATGGTGTGTGTGTGTGAGAGAATATAATATAATTAATTTGTGAATAAACCACATGCAGCTGTCCTATATCATGTACAGTAAATCCTTGTACAGACTTTGGAAATGACTGGTTACTGTAATAAAGGAGTTTTCACAAGCTATTGTAGTGCTCTGAAATGTTCTTGCTATATGAAATAGCAAAATATTGTTTGTGTCAGTAACTTATCTACTGTATAGGCCCATATTTCTATATGGCACACTAAATAGGATGACCAAAGAAGTGATCATTTCCGGTTAGCTTTGTGATAGTGTTTAAGATTTTATTTTATTTTTTCCCTCTAAAATGTTTCTCAGCTTGCTGGTGCAGATGAAGTGCTCGCCAATTCTCTTCTGCTTGTGCTTTACAAACACAATCACAACAGGGTTCCTATTCATCCAAACCGCCATGTGTATTTCTGGTTAAAAACTTAATCAATATTGCATTTGTGCCTTGCAGGCAACCACACATTGTCAGGTTTCTCAGTGCACTTAGAAATCAAATTGTCCATCTGGGTTTACTGTTTTGTATTAAACTGTGTTTATATTATATTATGTTTATAGAGCTGTAACGATGGTGTGTTGCTTTTATAACCCGTGGTTTACTCATATTGGCTCTTATGCAGCTTATGCACCACACTTCTAAAATATGCACAGGGAACAATAGTTTCAGTGAAGGCGTGTGTGTGTATATTAGCGTATGAGATAAACAGTATGGCAGTATGGCTTTAATCTAATTCAGAGTGACTCACTACAACACATAAAGGTTCCCTTATTGTATCATTGGTGTCACCAGGGCTAACTTTGTTCTTAAATAATATTAAGTTCTCAAAAATATTTGCTAATGAACAAGATATAGAGCTTTAACATTCTAAGAGCCAAACTGAAATAAATAACAGAATATTGAGTGGACGCATGCATGCATGCACGTGCACGCAGACATTTTGTTCAGACAGTTGAAGAAATCAAGTTACTGATAACTGGAGATGATATTGGCGGGCTTCAGGGCACACATTTATCTTCGAGGGAAACATGAACACCATGTCTACTCTGCTGACCTTCTCATATATCCCTGCCCTGTTCTGAGCAGAGGGGATTACCTGTAGCTCCAGTGCTAGACAACAATGATGTGTTTCATCATGTTAACCTTCATGTGTGGCACATTACAGTATACTTCCATGTTTATGTCTCTGCTTTAAATAAACCTCTTGTTTAATGAGGCCAAAACAGCATCTGTGATCAAAACAACACAAGATAAGGGCCACAGATTAACAAAGAAGTGTGCATAGAGGCATTTTAGTGCTCCTAAAACAGATCTTTACTTTCTAAATGCAGTTTAATAACTTACTTTCTTGGGTTGTCACAAATAAAGGACAAAGGGCGTGGAAAAATGCTATTGTAGGCATACAATTGTCATATGAAAGAAGTGACATTCGACTGGCATTTAATTTAAACTGCTGATAGTTGTTCACGGTCCTAGCCCCTACCGCTCCTAGGACCACTGGGACCACTCCTAGCTTTGAGGCCACAGCCCCTACCGCTCCTAGGACCACTGGGACCACATTGGACCGCCCACATCTGTTCCACTTGTTCCTTTAGCCCCGGTACTATTCAATCCTCTCATGCTCTTTCCAGCTGGGATTGGCAGGTCCATCACGACTGTCCTCTTCTGCTGCTTGGCAACCACTACTACTGCAGGTCTGCTTGGTTAGCCAGTTGCTGTTGAAGTCCTACAGGATCTTATGCTGTTCTATTCTCAACCAATTTAGGTGGGGTCTTCCTTTAAATCTTGAGGACTTGTAAGGGTTGCCACTTTACTATCCCGGTTCTCCCGGGATTGTCCTTGTTTCTAATAGTCAGTCCCGGATAATGCTCTCTCCCGGCCACTTGGTCTGTTTTTAAATAGGCTAGAAATTCTATGCTAGATCAATAGCTTCCGTTTAACGTGCTATCTACAATCTCACTATAAGGCCGATTTAGGCATCTGTGTCTAGGCATGCCATTGTGAGCATATAGCCTACTTCTGCGCTGGTCTGTTGGCTGCGCGGAGATGTGCACGTTGACTGCACATGCGAAGTGCCATGGCTTGTTTGCCCTCATGAATTTGCCAGCAGATTGAAGTAAGATATGTTCATGGCTATTCGGGACCCGAAATAGTAGATGAAGTTTGAAATAAGCATATAAAAATACTTCTTTCCAGTGAATCTCTCTCTAGCTAACGTTGTTCATATAAACAATATGCCAAATGCCGATAGGTAATAAGGCTATTGACTGCCAGAAAGCCGCATAGGAAAATCGTTTTAGCGGAAACGCTAACCCTCGATGTTTTGGCTTATGTTTTTTTAATGCCAGTGAGCAATGCATAGCAAGCTTTATATGGAGGATGTGTGATCTGATCAAATAAACATTCTCAGTTGTAATATGTGGGGTGTAGAAAAATGGCAGCATCTTAATAGCAAGAGTACATGTTTTGAAGGCACATCTTTCTTCTGTTCACTCACATTCTGCTGATAAAAATAAACTAGATAAAAGTGCTCTGGTTGGGGCCTGGAACCTGACACAGACCACTCTGTGGTTTGTGTGCGTGATAGTACAAAATTATGTTCCTCTCTACACCTCTTAGGCTCTGCTATACCCTTCCCTCACCAGTCATACAGATGGATTTAAAACATACAGTTTAGGGGTTCTGGATGAACTATCAAGTAGCGTAATGTATCAAGAGTGTGTTTGATTCAGTTTAAGGCCAGTATCATGACCATCTCTTGTTTGACTCAAGGGCATAATGTTCATAATTAATGTCAGATTTGTTCATAGTGGCCTGTAATCTGGAATTGCACGTTAGGCATGTGAATAATTAGGTGCTAAATTGATGTTTAATGTGATTTAGATATGGATAATTAGCTGCTGATGAGCTCTTAGTGCACTGGTTGTCTCTAATTGCTATGTATTTTTGTCAGCAATCAAGGCATCATTGTGATTAGATTGGTTTTCATGGCATTTGGATGTTGAGGGACAACGGACTAGTGTAGTTCTTTTCAGTCCATAAAATGCAGTTTTTTATAAAAACAGGAATTTTATTATAGTTTTGTTCTGTGTATATTAGGGCTTATTAGATAGCTGTGTGTAATTGCATTTTAATTGAAAAATCTTCCATGTTAATGCTTCCACTTGCATGATTTTTAGCTGTGCCTGTACTGTAAAGAAATATACACATTCCAATTTTTTTCATTGATTTTATTCATGAAGAAATACAAATGATTCAGTAACTATATATGCATCATTGTTCATTTGTTAAAAAATACTATGAAACAATTGTTCTATATGATCAATTAGCCTAATCCATGCTGTTTGCCATGTTTTAAACTTTGCTATTGATTTTTTCCGTTTTAGATTATTATTTAGATTAAACACATTATTTCCCATTTAAATACAGTAGTTTTCAATGAGGACGTTAGAAATTAGGTGTGGCTGCCTTTGTTTACTTGTGCAATACTTTTTTCACTCATCCAAAAAAACTGACTAATAGCTATAGCAGACCTTTTACACAGATGTGACTCTTCAATATGATAAGTCAGTCCTCCAACTCAGTTTGCCAAGGTAAACTGCTTAAATTGGGGCCAAAGTGTCAGATAAACTGCTTTATTTGTAGCTTCAACATACTTAGCTTCTGTTCATAGTGCCTTGTGGTGCTCTTATAACCCTTTCATGTTAAGTAATCAAGAGTGGGAAATACGTACGCAATACAATGTTGAGCTAGACTTGACTCATTTACACAAATCAAACTAAGATAAATAAATCAGTGTTTAAACTGTTTTCAAGTAGGCTACATATAACCAACACAACTGTAGTAGCTGCTATTGATACAACATTCAAATGAAGCTAGTTTTATACTTGAAGTAGTACAAGGCGCTGTGCATTAACAAGATCTTCAGTAACTTAGCATTAACATTGAATGACAAAGTAATAGTGTCTTAAATTGAAAGCAGGTCAAATCTAAGAATAAAAGTATTAATCATTTCACAATATTGGAATTATGCTTATTTTTTTAAAGGTATATAGCAGAATGCACATCAAATGCTATACTACAGGCAAATGACCTGCATGCAACTTATTTTTTTGAAGTCATTCAGTGTACTGAATTTCCAGATGTTATGTGAGAAATATAATTTTATTCACAAAACGGCTTCTAAGTAACTAGTAAAAAAAAAACAGTACGGGATTTTTATCCGTTGATTTTGGATGTCAGCAGTATACTGTTGTACAGTACATTAATAGCACTGACTTGTAGTGCATCAGCAGCATTCTGGTAGGTGTGATATGGCTGTGCAATAACTGAATAGGAAACAAGTTGAGCATTTTTCTTTCTTGTAAGATGGACATATCATTTAGTTGCAGACACCTACAGTATTAAAGTACAGTAACTCATCAACCTGCAGGACAAGATTGCTTATAGAAGCTTTATTAGGTGCGTGCATGTGTTACTGTAGCAGGTGAGGGTAGTGTGCATTTGTGCTGACATTCTTGTATACTGCAGGTGTGCATGCAAACTTGTTGAACCTGCATCCATATGTCACAAACGGTCTGTCAGGATTGTTTCTTCTCGTGAGAAGTATAGAATGGGAAACTCAAGGGTTGTGGAACATCAGCAATCCACAGCCCTCAAACTTCAATGATGTTGATAGATGGCACAGACGAATGAAACTGCAAAATACATGAAAAATATAGAATTAACACAAATAACTTTGCTGTGTGTTTGCCTTTAAATTGTAAATATGTGCCTTCATTTTAGTATACAATTATGTTTCAATGTAATGTTAAAATCCAGTTGCACTATAAATGATCTACATAGTGAATACAGGATAAGGAAATGTTCTCAGTCTTTGTGAATGTGTTTGTGAAAATGTACTCCAGCATAGTTTGGACTTGTGATGCCTTTGTTGTGTTCTATTGTTGACTGTCCTTGTGTCAGACAAACCTGGTGTGTTCCCTGACAGATAACAGAAAGTAATCAATCAGGATCATCAGCGAGCTCCAAGGGCTGATCGTTTAAAGTAACATGCAGTGATATTCAATGTCCTTCTCTCAGTTCTCTCAGCTGGGTAATGGGATATGTGTATATTTTTTCAGAAACTGACATGCAATACTGTGCAGTAAAACATATATATGAAAATAATCATTTATTTGTTCATGGTGTATGGTAGCTGTGTATTATGGAGGCAAGATTTCAGCAGTTATGAATAATTTCTAATTACGTGTGTGTGTGTGTGTGTGTTTTAAATATGTGTATTCATTATGTATAACACTACACATTTCATATACCATGGCAAGTTGTACATTGGGACCATAAATATGTGTGAAGTGATTAGCCCAGGGGTGGGCAATCCTGGTCCTGGACGGCCGGTGGCCTATATGTTGTATATATCTCCCTGCTCCAACACACCTGATTCACATGAATTGGTCATTATCAATCTCTGCAGAAGCCTGATAACCCATTCATTTGAATCAGGTGTGTTGGAGCAGGGAGACATATAAAACATGCAGGGCAGCGGCCCTCCAGGACCTGGATTAGCCTATACTCATAGTAACCATTAATTTTAGTGCGCAGACATTGTTTGGTTCAATATACCTACTGTAAATATTCACCGCCTGCCTAGGTAAATAGAGCATAGTTAGAAGTTTGTCGTTAACTTGATATGGTTACATATCTCATAACTTGTATGAACACGATAGCTCTGTCATTGGTTTGTGTTGACCTCAATATCTGGCCCTCAGTAAATACAGCTTAAATCAAATGTGCAGAGTGTTATCCTTAATGTTGCTTCATGAGCTTTCTCATGGTCTGCATGTGTCAATAAAAAAAAATATATAATAATGGCATAATGGGTCTTTCCATCTTACTTTTTTTTTTTTATTGACCTTGTTGTCTCCCATGGTGATAGTCATGGCAACTGGTTTCCAAAAGCAACACCTGTGTTGTCATGGAACTCATAGCTAGCATCCCTATATTGCCTGAAACTGCCACATGCGTTTGTTTGGTTTGGCAGATTTAAGATGGCTGGTAACAACAACATTGTATATTATATTGTGGCTGGAGTGTATACAGCATGGATTCACGTTTCATGGGTACACTCAAGCTTTATTTGACCAGGTAATAGACTCCTTGAGATTAATATCTCTTTTACAATTGAGACCTGGCCAAGAGGGAGAAGCAGCATATAAAACATCCACAAAAAACATACAACAATGTCAACATTCAACACTACATCAAATTATATAGATAGACATTCTCAAGCAGAGGTGTATTTTATGTAATTAAAATAATATGATTTAAACATTTATAGCATTGTGAACATATATAATTTAGTCCATTTTGGTTACGGTTTTTTATTTGATATTTTAGATAATAAACTAATTATATTTACAAGAATATCTTATAATTAATGTCAGTATATTGTCAAAAGAAATCCCTATAGTGTCAATTCATTATAAAAGCTAATTTTCTATTCCTGTAAATTAATTAATTCATTAATTTGTGTCTGTCTGTCACAATGGAGACTGAATCACCATTAATTCCCTGGAAACCTCAGCAGTAGACAGCAAAGAGATGAGAGCAGATGAGATGTCGTCGTTCTTAAACCAGTCAGGCACACCATGTGGTCTACAGGTGGGGTCTAGAATCAAACTAGCTCCTACTGAGCTTATCTGCCAGTCTTCACAGAGACACCGTGCCTCCCATGTCAACACGTAATCATGAAACCACCACCAGACATGACACCGCAATGTGTGCTGCGAAATAAAGGCATGGCTTTCTATCTGTCTCCAAGCCAACAAAAGGCCACAGTGCCGCAGTAACAGTAGCCTACACGGTAGCTTAGAAGAACATATGGCACGCAATCCATGCAGACGCAGACGCAAGGCTGGGTGAAATGCGATAATATAGATCCAACGGGAAGTGTGTCTCCAGACTGAATTAAGATGAGAGTGATGAGACTTGGCCAGCCTGCGTTTACCTTGCTTCGCAGCAAGCCTCCGCTGTGATGCTCTGGTGTGCTCCGCTCCGACGACGGCTTGGCTTTCTCTTTGCTGTTGCTGGAGTCGTTATCCTTGATGATGTCATACTGTCGGCAGAACAGGGCAATGACCGCTATCGGGAGTCGCACACACACACACACACACGCGTGCACAATGCGAGGTTATAGGAAGGCATTCATATGGTGACATCTGTCACTCACCTGTCCTGACTTCCCTCAGTGTGCTGAAAGGCCACGTGAATAATGGAAAAACTGTTCCCACGGGGATGTTATTCATCTCTAAGCTTTTAGACAGCTATAGCAAGCTTCCTTTTATAGTGTTGATCGGTAGAGTATTGCATTTGCAAATTGATTATCCAGGATTAGTTATTTTAAATGTTTTGAATGAAGGACTATTTAACAAGGCTTTAGCTGTTAGTCTCAGCTAAGTGCTTAGGAAAGATATGGTGGTACGTTTATATTTTATGAAGCATCGATGGTATAAAGTAGCATTGTAGTGTCCTCTTTTTCTTTCTCCAGCTCATTCATTTGTGTTGTCGAGAATTATCTTAAAGGTGTAGAGGATCTGTAATCCTGGATGTCTATGCCACTTTGCATTGTAATTCAGGACTTCATTACTCAGCCACTGTTCAGTATAGCACTTAATTAATTGAACAATGAGCCGTGGATGGCATGATCATGACCTATACCTTTGACAGCATTCCCAGAGTAGCACAAAACTGGCATGCTGTCAGCTATATTTCCAAGTCAAAATAGACAGGACTTGGTCAATACCTTTTGCTTTTATAGTTCAAACATTAGTGGTTTAAGGTTTTGACTGAGCCACAGGCTTTAACTGGACACTCCTCAGCCTGTTTGGAGACAAGAATGAGGAGTTATCCTGTCTAAATACAATTGAGGGCTTCACCACTGTAGGTAACTGCTAACTGTAATTAGCATCAGTGGGCTATAAAGGTGTGCACACATACCTGCCCACATGACCAACACCACCACGATGATGATCATCTCTCCTGTTTGTAGATGTCTTGATTTGTCCAGACCCTGAACTGTAGGATCATCTGAGAGAAAGAGAGCAGCGGGAACAGCGCTGGTCATAGCACCACGGTTAACCTCTTGTATCCTCAGATGCCTGTATTTTGGGCCATGGCTAATGTTGTAAACTTAGGAAACTATATATTCTGACTTTTGTAATTTAATATGCTATGCGACTGTAACATATCTAGCAGACATTCTGCTGTATCGTTCACTATTGCTAATTACATGATCTGAAGTCGCAAACATGGCATCTTAGAAGCAGGGTTAGTCACTCTTGAGAACGCTTGCTAAATTCGAGCTGAAATCAAATCTCTGCAGCGCTGTCTCACACATTCAAATGCATTGTGAAGAAAAGCGCAGTGCTACGGCTTTGTTGTTGTGAGTCACCACTTGGTTTATGTTCCTGTTGACAGAGCCAGGGCTGTGTACAAGTACCAGATTATGTTGTCAGCACACAGAGAACAGAAAGCTAGGGAAATGCAAGACAATATTTGGTTAATTTGACAAAAAGTGGATTATCTTACATTTATATTGCAATAGCTGACTAATGCCTTTGACAGGAACAGTTAGAAGAGGTAGTTGTGGGCAGACTCAAATGCTATCTTGTAACATTAATCCTCCCTTTTGACTAAGAGCCTATTTTCCACCCCTCTTAAACTATCTTTTAACCCATATGGATGGAAGTGATCCAGACCACCACTCTTCCCAATTGCTTCTCTTTAGTGAGCCAGGTCATCAAAACACTGGCAACGAATATCAGGCTGTCAGCTCTCTCCACACAATTGCAATTACCAAGTGGGGTCATTTGTACTGCCATGTTGTTCTGGTTGGGGGTGATACGAGAGAGATAGATAGAGAGAGAGAGATATCAATACTTTTTTTGTTGACTTGTTTTGATAGTTATTTCTTTGGTAACATTGTCTTTGAACTTTCATACCAATAAAGCAAATTGAATTAAAGCTGAATTGTTAAAATCTAGTATGAAAACGTGTTCACATGCAAACCTATAATTGGTTATGCAGATGCTCACCCTTAATGTTAACTTAATAGTGTAGTGTACCTTTTTTTTGTTGGTTAGTTGTCTAATAATTGCTTTTGTCTGGAATGGCAAAAGTTCTGTTAAAATATAGTCTGTACCTGCAGTAGGCCTATTGTACCACTACCCATCTATGGCAAGGTCCTTTTTTATCACATTGGCTTCCATGCTTATGCTAAAAGGGCTTGGCAACCCCGCTATGATACAAATAGCCAGATTATCATGCTGTGGTAAATCCTGTAAAGCAGATTCTCTAAATGGGATTTTCAGGATGTTCTGTATGTACGAAAACGCTATAGGCGGATGCAGAAAAGCCAAAGCCGAGCCAAATGAAGGATGAATATTTATGAAGGGAAGCTGGGTTTACCCCAGAGAGCATGAACATAATTTTCAGATGACCGTGAGTTAAGAGCGTGCGGCTACCATTCATGTTGTGCTTAGATATGCTGTTTGATTATCTGCTGGAGGGGGATGCAGGACTACATGGGGTTGGTCTAGCATGAATCTTGGTTTCTTTAATTAGTCTGTAACTTGTCTGTGCATGTCACACATCCCAAGCTACTGTAAGTAGCAGAGATGTGTGTGTTATGACCAGGAGTTCTGTTTTGGTGCCACATAGACAAATGATCAGCTGGTTTGTTATTACCCCTCATTTCATTGCAGAACAGCTGGGCTCAGTTAGCGTGTGTGATCAGCTGTTATTAGTATTTCACTTGATAAACTGGCCATGAAGGAGTTGACCCTGATGTGGTCTGCTGATGCAGTAACCCCTCTTGTAGTATCACCCAACTACGCAATAACATCATCATTGACTTGTATTATGAGTCACATTATTTGTGCCTGTCATTTATATATCCATTCAAACACAAACTAATACTGTACATTTCAATTGTATTTCTTTTCTATTTATTTGTAAAAGTGCACTGTCACTAACATAAAAAGGCAGGCTTGGGGTGCCTTTGCATACAGTATGTGTTTGTGAACCTGTTCTGCTGTCAAACAGTCGTGAGGTTAGTTTTAGATTCTGACTTGACACAGGCATCCGGGCATCACTGTGAAGTTTGGCACAGTAATTGTGTCTAAGGGGATAACATCCCTATTGATTTTGACAGCCCAAAGTAAGCATACTCTATAAATATTCTTCTTCTTACCATCTGAATATGGCACTGACAGCTTTGATGCAATGGGTAGTTTCCAGAATGCTTAGATTTCTTTACTTTGTTGAAGGATAATTATTGTACGGTAAAGGTGTCTATCTAAATGATTGTATATTAACTATTTCTAAACACATTGTCATCTCATGTTGTCATGAGTCGTGGAAGTATTTGCGTATACAATACTAGCCTATTGTATAAACTGAATGCACTATTTTATCATTATCACAGCTACTGTATCTTGCTCCATATCTTACAGTAGACCGCAAATACATTTACTCTGAACGGGGAGTGCTTAATTGTAACAATAAGCCTGTGATGTGATGGGATCTTGAATTAAAATGTATTTTTAAGGCACTCAGCATAATTTTATTTTTTTATTTTAAAGCATTCAATTAAAGGAACACTTTGTTACTACCTCCATGGTTAACCCAAAACATCCCACATCCTCACTGCCATCTACCCCTTCTACAGTACACGTTTTGTGGACTGTCTCAAACATTCATGAGGTGGTGCAGAAATGTGTGGTTGTTGAGGCACTAAGCACTGAGGTGTTACTGGCTTTTAAGGGAAGCTACTGTACATTTATATTTTGGCGCAGCACTTGTGACACGTTAAATATCTCTCAGATGGCATATAGATATGGGTCTTCATTGCCTGCAGATTGAAGTTAAATGTTCAGATATTCATGGATTTCCGTGTGTGAGAATCGGTGATGTTGCTATTCCTTGAGATAACGAGTGCAATACATTAGTGGAAGCCATTATTTCTCATTTTCATGGGGTCCTTGTGTCTCCGATCAGAATAACATCTTCTGGCTTCACTGTGGCTTATAGAGGCTCTGTTCAATGGAAGCCCATCATATATTCACAATACAATCTGTTTTATCATTGTCAATCAGATATTTAATTAGCTTGATACTACAGTATGTCTATATATATAACACACACACACACACACACACACACACACACACACACACAGACACACACTATAAAGAACTATGGGCATTACAGTGTGGACGGTTGACACACAACACCACCACACTGCCACTAGTGAGGCCGGTAATGTTTTCCTGACGTACTTGGATGACTCAGAGAGGCTGAGATGTCCTGACTAATATTGTGCAGTAAATAAAACTTAAGTAAATTGTCTTGTACTGTGCTTTAGAAACACACAGAGCCCATCCCACAAGACAAGATTGCATCACTGTTGTTTATGCTTTAACTAGTAACATATTATACTTTCACAATGCCCGTGTCAACATGTACTGTAGTCGTATTCAGTGCTAATGTGTGTATGTTTCGACTACTATGGGAATGCGGCTTACACGGCTAATGTTAAACTTCTTTTTGTTCTGTCCCGTCCGCCAGCCTTACAAGCGTAGGCTAACTAATGTCATCCCGTCTGAGTCAGCTGAACAGAAGGGTCAATGATGCACCAGCGCATTAAACTTAATCTCCCAGCCACACAACAACAACAACAACAGGAGCTATCATTGCGTGCGCCTGCCTCTCCACAACACTAAGATACATACTTGTCCATAGCTCTTTCACATTCTTCCCTCATGCGGGAGAAATTCAGAGCCACTGAACCTGGTCTCTGACGGTCACAGCATTTCCTAAATCCCATCAGTCCATGCTGGGATGTGACTCTGAGGTGTTTTAAACGGTGTTTCAGAATCCTGATTAGCCACCTCCCAAAAGTGATGTGATTTGTCACGCATGTTCACTATGTCAATAATGAATTGGGTGGTGGGAGAAAATAGACCTGCTGGAAGCACACCAGGCCTCCTGGGAGATGCTGCAGGGTAAAAGTGAAGACACATGCACTTACCTTCTCCACTGGCCGTTTGGACTTAATTTAGTCAAAAGAGTTTAAAAGCATCAGCCTGAGGAAGCTACAGTCAAGCTACTAGGGAAATAAAGGGAAGCTCCTTTGGCAGACTGAGTGTAAGGCATAGAACCCACACATCTTAGACATACGTAGTACCCACACACCGTAGACATAGTAACCACACACTACACACACCGTAGGCATAGTAACCACACAACGTAGACATAGTACCCACACACTGTAGGCATAGTAACCACACACCGTAGGCATAGTAACCACACACCTTAGACATAGTAACCACACACCTTAGGCATAGTAACCACACATCGTAGACATAGTACCCACACACTACACACACCGTAGGCATAGTAACCACACATCGTAAACATAGTACCCACACACCTTAGACATAGTAACCACACACCGTAGACATAGTACACACACACTGTAGGCATAGTAACCACACACCGTAGGCATAGTACCCACACACCGTAGGCATAGTAACCACACACCGAGGCGTTCCCAGTAATTTGGGCGTTCTAACAAATGTGGCTTGGGAAAGGGAGGTTTGGGGTCCGCGGTTGGAGCTGCTGTCTGCGGTTGGAGCTGCTGCCCCCGCGACCCGACTGCGGATAAG